>JAVYIG010000833.1:180000-438664 GCA_035222895.1 Strongylocentrotus droebachiensis | reverse complement strand
CAGAAAATTTCATAAACTAGTGATTTCCTTAGTCATTGATAACAGAATAATATACAGTGGCGGATCCAGGGGGGGCCGAAACGGCCGCGGCCCCCCCTATTGGCGGCGCAAAAAAAAGGAAGAAAAAAAAAGAGGAAGAAAAGAAGAGAAAAAAAGAAAGGAGAAGAGGAGAAAAAAAGGAGAAGAGAAAGGAAAAAAGAAGAGAAAAGAAAAGAGAAGAGAAAAGATAACGAAATTATTGAATAGAGGGGGGCCGGGCCGGCTGCATAAAATCTCGAGCCGCGGATTCAAAGTTAAAGTACGTTAAAAACATCCCCTGCGCTACAAAGGTCATCACTATTAAGTGAGAAATTTGAAAGGGCACAATATTTTGGGTGTCTTTTAAAAAGAAGTTATATACCCAACAGTCAAATTTTAAATTAACGGTAGGGCCGCTTCACAACTCTTATTTTGCCCTTCATTTGGATTCAGCTCATACCAACTCGCTTGTGCTTGTATTTGAACTCATGTTGGTAGTAATCATGGACAGGGGCGGCAATCCTGGGCCCGATAGGGGGACACGTCCCCCAGGAAATTTAGAAATATAGCTAGAAAGAAATATAGCGGAAAGAACGTACATATTGGGCTCAGGGATTTTCTAGAATGCATAATTTTCAGCATTCAACATTGCAAAATCTCGCTTGGTCGCTACGCCCCGGCCGGCCGCGGCCCTCGCCCGATAATACAAAACTATGACGCTCCCGGCCGTGATTTATCCATGGTTGGTGTAATAGATCTTTTTTCCATTTCATTTCTACTAACCTAATTGTGTGCCATCACAATCATGATTGTTTCATTTTCGCTTTAAAGCAGGCGCGTAGCCAGGGGCGGTAGGGGCAGTAAGATGACATAGGACGAAAAAGGAGCAGACAAAGAAACATTTTTGAAAATTCTGACAAGTCGAGAACGGTACAACGAATCATCTTCTTTCTTGGGAGTCGAGATTGGTAAAACGAATCGTTTTCTTTGTCTAATAGTTTAATGAAACGTCAGAAGTTTACGCGCTACGCGCGGGCCGGGAAAACTGAATTCAGACAAGGATTTAGAGTCGAGAATGGAACAACGAATCATCTTCTTTCTCTAATAATTTAATGAAACGTCAAAGTTTCCGCGCTTTGCGCGGGAGGAAGAAAACTGAATTCAAACAAGGATTAAGAGACGAGAATGGTACAACGATTCGTCTTCTTCCTCTAATAATTTAATGAACCGTCAAAGCTTACGCGCTACGCACGGGCAGGGGAAAACTGAATTTAGACAAGGAGTCGAGAATGGTAAAAATAATCGTCTCCTTTCCCTTATAATTTTAATGAAACGTCAAAGCTTCCGCGCTTCGCGCGGGAGGGGGGGGGGGGAAGGGGGACTCAATTCAGACGAGGATTAAGAGTCGAGAACGGTACAACGAATCGTCTTCTTTCTCTAATAATTTAATGAAACGTCAAAGCTTTCGCGCTTTGCGCGGGAGAGGGGGGGGGGGGAACTCATTTCAGACAAGGATAAAGAGTCGATGACGGTACAACGAACTGTATTCTTTCTCTAATAATTTAATGAAATGTTAAGCTTCCGCGCAAAGCGCAGGAGGGGGGAGCTGAATTCAGACAAGGATTAAGAGTCGAGAATGAAACAACGTATCATCTTCTTTCTCTAATAATTTCATTAAACTATGAAAGGCCAAAGCTTCCGTGCTTCGCGCGGGAGGGCAGGGGGGGGGGGGGAGGTGGCTGAATTCAGTCAAGTTATAAGAGTCGAGAATGGTACAACAAATCTTCTATCTCTAATAATTAATGAAAAGGTCAAAGCTTCCGCGCTTTGCGCGGGCGGGAGGAACCTGAATTCAGACAAGGATTAAGAGTCGAGAACGGTACAACGAATAGTCTTCTTTCTCTAATAATTTGATGAAACGTCAAAGCGGGAGAGGGAAAACTGAATTCAGACAAGGAATACGAGTCGAGAATGGTACAACAAATCGTCTTCCTTCTCTAATAATTTAATGAAACGTCAAAGTTTCCGCGCTTCGCGCGGGAAGGAGAAACTGAATTCAAACAAGGATTAAATGTTTAGAACGGTACAACGAATCATCTTTCTCTAATAATTTCAATTTAAACTATAAAAGGTCAAAGCTTCCACGCTTTGCGCGGGAGGGGAGAAAACTGAATTCAGACAAGGAATACGAGTCGAGAATGGTACAACAAATCGTCTTCTTTCTCTAATAATTTAATGAAACGTCAAAGCTTCTGCGCTTCGCGCGGGAGGGGGAAAACTGAATTCAGACAAGGATTAAGAGTTTAGAACGGTACAACGAATAGTTTTCTTTCTCTAATAATTTAATGAAACGTCAAAGCTTCCGCGCTTTGCGCGGGAGGGGGAAAACTGAATTCAGACAAGGAATACGAGTCGAGAACGGTAAAACAAATCGTCTTCTTTCTCTAATAATTAATGAAAGGTCAAAGCTTCCGCGCTTCGCGCGTATTGGGGGGGGGGGGGGGGGGGGGTGGCAGCGAGCTGCCCGAATATGAGTTTTTTTTAAATATCTTTTCTCGTTTATTTTGGTGATGAATAACACTTTCACAATATTATGGTCAAATTGTTGCTCGCTCACTAGCCGAATTGTGAAACCAGAAAATTACTTTTTCGGGCATGAGGCTATAGCCCCCCCCCCCCCCGATGAAAATGTCGAAAATTGTACCGGTATGGTGCTTCTAATATGACCTTGAAAAAACGGTCTGCGCAATTTGGGAATTTCCGGCCCCCCCTATTGGAAAATCCTGGATCCGCGCCTGATATATTGTTTCATACAGGGGATTGTATAAAAACAAGGGACATTGTTGAAGTTTTTCGTTCAGGGTAAATGAGGGGGGGGGGGGGGGGGGGGACATTGATTGATTGATTGATTTTTATTCGACAAGCTTCCAACATACAACAATATACAATAATAATAGATCAAAAATAAGTCAGCTTGAACAGGATAACCCACGAAAGCTCGAGAGCTTATTTCCAGTGGGGTCCCTTACAGACATGTATAAAATTAATAAGTTAAAATAGTAATATTTACAGACAGATAAGAAAATTAAAATAACTACTTATTAAAGATAATAATAATAATAACAACATTAAACTGATGATAGAAATGATATTAAGTACAAGAAGAAAAAGAAGGAGGAGAAGAAGAAAAAGAGGAGAAGGAAGAAGAGGAAAATAATGGTGAATTTCTATAACGTACGAAAACATAAGTATATACAACATGAAAAAGTATGAACCGACAGAAGAATAACAATTTCAATCATAATAACATGTCATCACTTTTCTTCTCTGACTGTCAAGTATTAGGTATTCCTTTAATTTCCTCTTAAAATGATCATAGTTTCCTATTTCTTTTACACCATTGGGAAGGGAATTCCAATGTTTTATGGCATTGTAATAAAACGAATTTCCAATACTACCTACTATTTCTGGTAAGTTAAAGTTGAATCGTCTATTTCTTGTATTATAATCATGTACGTCAGTAACAAGATCGAAGTTGGATCGAATATAATGATTCGACCTAGCATGATATATTTTATGCACGTGATGCAATACGAGTTGTTTTGATCTTTGGTCGACTTCAAGAAAACCAGCTTTAGAAAGTTCACTGTAGCCAACATGAGTTCTTGGACCAGAACAGTTGATAAATCTCACCATTTTGTTCTGTATAATCTTCAACTTCTTTTGATCTGACTTGTTTATGTTACTATACCATGCAGGGTTAGCATAGTTAAATAAACATTGAATAAGAGCAAAACAGAGTGTACGTCTTGCTTTTAAATCCATACAACTTTGATATCTGTACAAAAATTTCAGACGAGAATTTGCTTTTTTTTACAACTGATTCTACTAAAGATGAAAATGAAATTGCGCTAGCCAACTCAATGCCTAAATACTTCACAGACTCTTTTCTCTTGATTGCTTGATTATTGTGTGTCACTTTGAATTCAAATGACTTTTTAGAACTACTTTTAGAACAAAATAAAATGCCTTCTGTTTTTCCCAAGTGTAAAGAAAGCTTATTATCAGTCATCCAATCGACACACGTAGACAGCTGTTCACTGAGCTTTTCCTCAATATATTTAGGATCAGGATTTGAATAGAGTAGTACGCTGTCATCTGCGTACAATAATAGTTTGAAGTCTTGTATACAAATACACATATCATTTATATAACTTGAAAATAGAATTGGGCCTAAAATGCTTCCCTGAGGAACACCGCATGTTATAGGCATTAGTTTGGAACGAATATCATGAATGGCCACTACTTGGTGCCGATTAGATAAGTAGGATCTGAACCAATCTAAACTTGCCTTATCAAAACCCATTAGTTGTAACTTCTTCAATAAGACGCAATGATTAACTGTATCAAAAGCTTTTTGCAGATCAAGGAGCACCATACCAACAAAGCGCCCTTGGGAAGTTTCTCTCCTCAAATAATCAGTCAACATCGCAAGACTAGTTACTGATTCGTGTTTGATTGACCGCACCTTTAAATATTCATCACTTTCTTATGTTTCATCGTTGTTTGCTCAAACTTTCACTAACCTGTTTCTCTCACTTTTTGCTACTTTATCAGGGTAGACTTCCCATTTAAAAGTGTAACAGAATGCTAAGTCCAAGAGATTATTGACAGCATTTCTTAAAAATCACCCGTTAAAAAAAATGTATTGCAAAGTATCCCACATTATACTCCCGTGCAAAAAACAGACGAAAAGATATGGAGTATATGACATGAAAACAGGTGTAATACGTAAAAAGAGTCCCCCTGGTGGCAGTCCATACAGTAAATTTTGCTTCTCATAAAGTATTTTGACTGATTTTTTTTTTTTTGTGTGTGTGTGTGTGTAAACGTACCGTACTTTTTTGTTTTACAAAGATGAAAAAGTACACTCGTGCAAAATGTCTTTGTTCAATACCAAAAATCCACGTTTTAAGTTGTTTCCTTTTCATTACATTTCATTTGACTTGATTTGGGTTTGTCTATATTTCGTCTCGTACTTTATATTTTAAATTGAAACTTATTAGAAAAATAGAAGAAACCGACTCCTAACTTTTCTTTCTGCACTCTCTCCCGCCAGCCAACTCTCTGTCTCCCCCTCACTTACACACATTATTCTCTCTCAAGGTTGCTATATGTAAGAAGCTCATTCTTTTTATCTAAAGTATTCCTATTTGGATGCGCAGATAATAGTTATCTCATCTACCAATATTGTCTAATCATGACTCGGATACTTTCTGCCAGTCGTACTTTTTTCTCGCTATAATTAATTATAGGATGCGAAATGAAGAAGGCCCAAATATGCTGCAGGTAGAATGGGCCGGGGGGGGGGGGGGGTCACGGGCGGCGCAAGGTTATTATGTAAGGTGGGCGAATGGGCGCGCCACGCAGGGGGGTGAAGATTTTTTTAAAATTGATGCTTAAATGGCTCGATTTGGTGCATACTTTTCCAGCCCCTCCACTCAGTGTTATTTAGGGTACGCATATGCATGTCCCCTCCTTTTGAAAACACCCCCGTATAAGCCCGATGTGTAAAGTTCTTTTTTGTGTATGTCCCGGCCCCCCCACTCAGAGGTCGGAATGACCGCATGCGTGTTGCCAAAATGTCCGTTAAAGGGGTACTTTTCGTGCGACAAAGTCCGGCCCGAGAATTGTAAAAAAAGGGGTGTATTTGACTTTTCACCCGGAGATTTCTTTAAAAAGGGGGTGTTTTTCTTTTTTTCTCTCATCTCTTTGGACTCCTGAGAAATTATTCCGAATTTAGGGGGGTACATTGAGCATTTTTCCTGATTTAGGGCGGTCTCCAAGGCAGGAAAAGCCTGCGAAAAGCCCGCGAAAGGGGGGTTCGGAAATGTTGGCAGTCCTCAGATAGGCCGGGTGCTTTCAAAAAGAGGGTACGAGCATATGCGTACCCTAAATAACACTGAGTGGGGGGGGGGGGGGGGGGCCGGGGTGTATGTACGAGCCGGACTTTGGTGCGTGAAAAGTACCCCTTTACCGGACATTTTGGTAACACGCATGGTATCCCTCCGTTCACGGAGTGGGGGCCGGGATACTTTTTGCCAAATTAAAAAGAAAACAGTCTTAAGTTCAACTAACAAGAACAATAACGCAGGTGGTGTCTGAGGGGGGATGTGCCCCCCTCAGAAGTTGAAGATTTTTTTGAAATTTATTCTTAAATGACTCGATTTGGTGCATACTTTTTGCCAAATTAAAAGAAAACAGTCTTAAGTTCAACTAACAGGAACAATAACGCAGGGGGTGTTTGAGGGGGGATGTGACCCCCTTAGAAGTTGAAGATTTTTTTATTTTTAATTGATGGATAAATGGCTCGATTTGGTGCATACTTTTTTCCTTTCTGTCTTAAGTTCAACTAACAGGAACAATAACGCAGGGGTGTCTGAGGGGGGATGTGCCCCCCTCAGAAGTTGAAGATTTTTTTGAAATTGATGCTTAAATGGCCCGATTTGGTGCACACTTTTTGCCTTAAGTTCAACCATCAAGAACAAGAACGCAGGGGGGGGGGGGGGGGGGGTGTCACCATATTTTTCAGAAGGGTTGTTATACTAGATGAATTTGTCGTTTTCATTGAACAATCAGCCATAAGGTTTAGGAGATACAAGGGATTAATTTGATTTTTTTTCGGTTGGTGAAAGGTTTTTCATCGTAAACCAATGTTTGAAACTCAGGTACTGTGAATGTAATAATGACGCGTCTATTAATAAAATCTGATCGCCTGATTTGGCTTGCTTTTTCTCTCTTTTTCTTTATTTTCTCTATCTTTATTTTTCCCCCCCTCTCCCCCCGCCCTCCCTTACGTCATAATTTACATTTTATAGTCTACAAAAAGAGAACGTTCCCACACCGGGAATCGAACCCGGGCCGTGGCGGTGAGAGCGCCGAGTCCTAACCACTAGACCATTATTATGGGATACACAGTTTCGCAGGTACCGCACACTGAAAATATTGCTCCTGGCCTTCCTCCTTTTCGTCCCCTTCTTTTTCTTTTCTTCTCCTTCTTTTCCTTTCCTTCCTCTTCCCTTTTTTCAAATGATAGGGGGGCGGCCGCACCCCTGCCCCCCCCTCCATGTGGCGCCGCCCCTATGTGTGGTTCATTAGAGGACTAATTCTAATACATGTACATTGTAGAGTTGAGTACATATTGGCATAGGGAGAGAAGGGGGTACAGGAAGACAAGAGAAAGAAGAACAAGATAAAACGATGGGGGGGGGGGGGGTCGAAAGAGGGACGAATAATAAAAGAATTCAATCAATGAGGTTTTGCAGTAGACTTAAAAACAAAATCAGTGAATGTGAAATGCTACATGATTCGAAGTACATAAATAATTTTTTCAGATAGTATACAAAGTAACGAAATTCGTGCATATACCATATAGCGTTTTTGAAGAAAGTAAAGAATACAACTAAGGAAGAATACTGAAATTGCAAGAATTTTAGGACATTTTTATTGATCAAAGTTGCACAGCAAAGGAGACATAAAAGCTAGGGACAAAACCAAATTGTTGCGAAATGCAGGGCAAAAAAGGACACACTGGACAGAAATAAAGCATACAGAAAACTAATTTCAAATTAATAATAATGGGCAATATAATTGTAAATAAACACTTGAAATAATTCGTTTCAAAATTAAAATGATGGGTAATATAAAGCCTTGCTTCGGAAGTATGTATGGAGGTCAATAAAAACAATTATATATATATATATATATATATATTTAAGACTTGTCATTTCAATCACCATGGACCTTTATTATATTTAAAGAACATTGTTTCTTTATCATTGGCCCATGCTCTCTGCTCTCTGTCTGAATACAATATCTATATAGGTGATGGAGGTACACAAGTGTTTAAGATACAGCCAAGGTCCTTTAAAGTGCCCGTTCAAAGAAAATCACAAATATGGCAAATAGGTTATCATCATAAACTGGTATACAGATGACTATTGTACAAGTTTTAGGTCAACTATACTCTCTAAAAAGAATCGAGTGATCACTGACGTGACTCCTCTGGAGAGTGAAAATGTAGTGAAAATAGATTGAACATTAACTCTTTTCTTCTTAGAGAGCACTCCAAAACCTATCGATATTCACTCCTAAACAAGTGATCACTGACGTGACTCCCCGGGGAGTGAAAATAGAATGAAAATTCACTCTTTTCTTCTTAGACATATCGGGTGATTTATAAAAATAAAAATAAAACCACCTCCATAGCATCTCGGATATACGAGAGATTCGCCAGAAAAATAACGACGTTATAATGACGTCCCATTATGAACCAATCCTGCCCAAGCAGACGCATCCCATAAAGAATGAACATAATTGCAATGCTATTATTTCTCAAATTATAATAAGTTTAGTGTATATAAATGTGATGGCCTTTTACACTATTCAAAAGGGATATGAAACCGATTCTGATGATTAAATTCTTTTGTTTGTAAATACACAGGACAGGGGTTAATGAACAATCAAAGAAACCCCACTTTCAAATTGACCCCCCCCCCCACAAATGATAGCATGGATGGCATTTGTTCCCTCTTGAAACGCCGAACATACCGCGGTGTATGCAGCTGAAAATACAATGGCGTCTATTTTGTTTAAAATTAGTGACGGATTTTTTTATTTTTGTTATTGCTGCATTCGATAATAATTAATTATCGATTGGTTATCCTGCAGTAGATTGGCAATCGATTAAACATTTAGCCTAACGGTAGTGCTGTAAGAGAAATTACTGAGGAGAAGATGACAAAACAGGCACTGAACATGTGAGAGATGTCATGGGACATCAACATCGTCTGCTAGTGCAAATCATGTTCAACATGTGACGTCATACATCTCAGCAGCATTCGGAGAGCTCTTCAGGTGCTATGCCGGGGCTGTATTTAAAGGGATAGTTGAGTTCTGTTCAGACCGCAAATGCCTTCAAAGTGCATGGTTATTGCTCTTATTCTTATCTATGACAGTTCTAGTGCCCTTTTAGAACCTTGCTATGGAGGTAATTTTAGACCCCAAAATGTGTAAAATTTAGCCAATACGATCATTAAAATTCAGCTCCACTTTAAAAAAATACGGTGACCGTTAATTAATTAGTTAATTAAAAATAACAATACATGGGCCGACTGGTTGTGCGTAATAAACACGGAAATGCCAACAAAAAAGCCAACATCGGCATTGGCTGAAATACAACGTAAAAGGCGCTATTTCGTTTTTTTTCAACGGCTTTTTCAAATTATATAATATTTGTAGTGGTACACAAGTATTAGAAATTGTTATATTTATAGATATTTCAGCCGTCTCTGAAAAGATTTTGATCAAACGATGAATTTGTCATTTAAATTGTATGTTCTTTCAAATTTTGACACTCAGTTTTTCATTATCTCACAAAAAAATATTTTGTGTAGCGCCCTCTGCAACAGAACTCAACTATCCCTTTAAGTGTTTTGTAATTGATGATAGTCGTTACTCTGAATGTTTCCAAGCATTGAATTTAGATAACCTTGTTTAATCAAAGTTTCACCTTTGCAATAATGATAAAGTTAGTTTTTAAAATCAATGAACCTTCTCTTGAAAGCCATTATTTTTATTTTATTTTGAGGTACAATGAGAAAAAAACACTAAACTTTCTACAACTAGTTTGCCCACACAACGTCCGGACCACCTATTTCTATGCGAATATAATAAAGTAAGCTCTAGTATACAAACAAGTTAAACAAAATACGTATCCATAACTAAAAGCATATATAGATGAACAAAATACATATCCATTACTAAAAGCGTGTAATATAAAGAATCTGATAATGCTATAATCAGTCTTGTTGATCTGCGTATTCTTCTTGATATTCCTCATTAATTTTTCTCCTTTTTAAACCTATTTCACCACAATTTAATGAATAATATATATGAAAGATAAATGCAATGTACCTACACACAGATATGAGCAAAATAGTATTAGTAATACACTTGTCATGGTGGAGTACTGCATCGATCGCAGATTCTTATTTTAAAGGTAATACAAAGTTTTGGTATGGGGTCATGAATTTGGTTCAAATGAACATTATTGGAAGCTTATGCGACCCTACAATATTCAGTGATAGTTGTCGCGGTTGAAATCGAGTCTAAAGTTATGAAATTGTAAATAATAACTCTTTATGTTGCATAGCTCCCTCTCAGGGTCAAAATGTTATTTAAGCTATAAAACAATGTTTCTTGACTAAGATCGACCGATTAGCTATTCCCGTTTGAAAATTATATATCACAACTACATATTCTGAAATTGTCATGGTCGCAGCTATCATTGCACGGCAGTAGGCGCTATTTAAAATTTATCAAAATTTACCGGGAGCACCGGTAAATTTTTATATTCAATTTTTCTCGAAAGCAGAAGTGTTTTAGGGGCTAAACTTTCTATATAGTGCTTATAATACATCCACATGGGCATCCAAATTATATCAAAGTTGTAAGAATCACTATCCACCCAAATTTCAAATTTCCCAAAACTTTGTATTACTTAAGAAAAAAGTATAACGACTTTTTGTATAGAAGAATGCCTTAATTATAATTTCCAAAAGAGAATGTTAAGAAAATAAAGTATCCATAATGAAAGATTCTCCTACCAGTAATTCAATGTATAGCGCTAATTTAAAGGTAACATAATTAAGTTTTGAAGATTGGTACTAGCTTTGATTTGTTTAAAATGTATGCGGTGATTTCGAAAAATTAACTCAGAACTATGAAATTCAACAGAGAAGTCATGTTTCCCTCCTGATCCGAATAATAACAGGAACTACGTCATACATCTTCCTCATGGAGTACGCTTTGGTCAAAGAACAGAGGGGGCAAACGGCAATCATCTTCATTTTTCTTTTTTAATTCCTTGATTTGAATTAGGGGTGGGGTTTTCAGAAGCCTCTCAACGCAGTTCAACCAGTTGTAGAGCAGTCGAATCATGTGCTCTAGGGTTATCCTTGTCTCTTGAGATTCGAACACTTT
The DNA here is from genome assembly GCA_035222895.1 of Strongylocentrotus droebachiensis. NCBI lineage: Eukaryota > Metazoa > Echinodermata > Echinoidea > Camarodonta > Strongylocentrotidae > Strongylocentrotus > Strongylocentrotus droebachiensis. The sequence goes on along the minus strand of JAVYIG010000833.1, from coordinate 427,603 downwards.
TGGTCCTTCGTCTGAAAAAAAAAATAGCGTTTTGAGAATGTTTATTGATTTTACTAATCATACAGTAACATTGATATTTTTAAAGCAGTGCTTGATGCAAGAGCGACGAGTTTTCTTTTGGGAGGCAAGGGGATGTCAGTTCAATATGTTACTGCTTTTCACATTTTATAAGCCTATAATTCTATTACGAGGCCTGCATAAAGATTTGAAAAAGTGCTTTGCCGAAACATTTTCACTTATGCATGTGAGTAGAGAACAATCTTCATATTCTCATCTATAACCACCACCATCTCTCTATTTTGCTGTCTTTTCTCACTTTCTAATTTCTCTACCTGCCTCTCCTCTCCCCCTGCCTGATTCATTCCCCCTCCCCTTCCTTCCTGGTTTCCTATTCCATTTCAGTTATGTAATGAGAACGTAAAATGTCAAAATACTTATTTATTCATACCCTTAACAAGATTTGTAATTGTTGAAGTATGTGAAAAACTTGATTTGGCCCAATTTAAATTTCTTGAGAATTTGAAGTAAGACATGTTACATCTCAAAGTATTCAACTAAAGCACTAATTCGACCAATCCACCTCTCATTTATGAGTTGTGAAAATCACAAAACACATCAAATTTACAAGGGGTATGAATTATCTAGCTATTAACTGTATATAGGATATATTCAAACGAACTGAGGAGATTTGAACATAGCATCAAAATAAAAGTATTTCATTAATTTTGTGCCAACATGTTACATTAAAATTTTGAAAATTGCAAACTAAGAATCGAGATTTGCTAAATTTCTCCGTTTGTAAATGTTGTAAAGTCTATATTTAGTAAACACATACACACACACGCACACGCACACACACGCACACACACACGCACACACACGCACGCACCCACGCACACACACACACACACGCACACACATTTAACCCGTTTCCATATGTGATATCTCATCTCACCTGTGCCACATGCATACTATAGCAACTGCAAACACCAGAAGTCCTGCTATGACACTTGTCACAGATATTATGATCTTGGTTCTCTCCTCTAAACCTGGTTTTGATGTAACTGGTGGAATAGCTTCTGGAACTATTTTAAAATAAAAACACGTGCAACGGAAACAGAAAATGTCTGATTAAGTGAAGAGAGGAGATTAATTTTAGTCCCCAAAAGGAAATATTCCAGCAGCTTTATTATTCAATCATAATCTGTAATTAAAATGTATTAACGTGCCGAAAAGTAGGATTCTTATTCTAAATACTTATGGAATTGGCACGAGCAGATAGGGTATGGGTAGCCCCTTATTGAATGGTAAGATGTAAGAGAAGGCAGATAGTGTAGAGAGAAAGAGCGATAGGGAAAGAAATCGAGGGGAGAGTGATAGAGAAATAAAGTGAGGGGGAGAGATAGAGAGAGAAATTGAGGGGGGAGAGAAATGGAAAAAAGAAAGTGTGGGGAGAGAGTTATATTTTATCAAGAATTTGAGTATAGTCTAACTTCTAAATTTAGCATTTTATGAGATCACGTCTTCGCAAAAACCAGCTTTAGCGTAACTGAGGAGATATGGTATAAATTTTGTAGGACAGCTCACCAAAGCAATCTGAGATATTGGATGAGAAGGGCTCCGCTGTCACGTTACCGTTCGGGCAAGGGATGCATTCGGTCTGTCCAGAGTCTTCTTGATATGTGTTTAGCGGACAGGGGTTGCAATTGTACTCAATGTCGTCTGGCAGAAAGGAGTAATATGTGCCTGGTCCACAGGGCACTTTAAAAAAATAATAAAAAAATATGTTTACCCATGGAAGCCTTACCAAAATCGCTGTTCCTCCTGAAGGTAACGCAATTATTATTGCCCCACTTAATTGTTGACAGGTACTCATTTACACACTTGGGGAGAGAATGGCAAATATGGAATAATGTCTTGCCAAACGAAGTTAGTGCCGGGCACCGGATTCCAACCCTCAACCAAAGGTTTGAAAGTCACACGAATGAAATATTAAATCATCATGATCGCATAATTTGGAGATGATATCAACAATTACTCATGGAGGAAAGTATGAACTTCTATTTTGTGATATTGTCACATTGTTTCAGGGTGCACTTTGATGTTTAGTTTTAATGTTCACGGCATGAGCCGTACAACCCACTATTTTCTCCCTTTTTTTGTTAATCACTTTGCTATTTAAAAAAAATATATTGGACATAATTTGTTTTAAATATATTTTCATGTACCCGTATGTCACATTGTTTATGAAAATGTACTTTAATCCGTATTTCTACTTAAGATATATTATGTAGATTTCATGTTATTCAGCTCTTGAGCGGCGATGTGTTCATTTTCATAAATACCATTTCAATTCAATTCAAGTAAGTTTAATTAAGTTCGTTGCACATTTTTTTATAAGGGGCGGACGGGTGAATGCCCCCTCCCCCATTCAAATCTGATCAAAACATCTAAAACGTCATTCACATCTGATTCTAAAACCCTATAGTCAATAGTCCTGCTATGAGAACATAGGGACGTGGAATAAAAGAAACAGGAACATAATAATAATTGGAAAAATCTACACTGAGGTGACCAGGCATTTGCTCTTGCGAGAGTTGCTCTGGGCTTTCTTTTGTCGAAGGGGTATGGTTATAGGGGTGAGGATTGCATTTAGGGTGTTAGGTTAGGTTTAGGAATAAGGGTTAGTATTGTTGGGTTCTGAAGAATTCAGCAATTGGCGAAGGAGCAAGCGTCTTTGGAGCAAGTGACCCATTTGAACCCATGGTAATTTTAATGATTTGAAGAACGGAATAATCTGACAGAGGGAAGAGGGACATTAGCTAACCCCTTGTACTAGACACATTTCTAAATCTCCCTCACCTTTAAAGATGGAGGGAGAATACAAAGATAATGGCAAAAAAAAAATGATATTATTCTAACTGAAGTTAGCATGACCAATAAAATCTCGCAGTTTTAAGACTTGAAATACTGCTCGCATACGATTCCTCCCTCCCAATGAGCAGGATAATGAACGACAAAATATTAATTACCACAATATCCAAACTGAATTGCAGTAAACGACCCTGGGGGACACTTCTGATAAGCATCCAGGTTGACAGAACTCTTGTTTGGTTCTAGGACTAGATCATCAACAGTTAGGACCAAATAATCCTGCTGGATCAGCCTGTCAAAGGTTTCCAGGAAGGAACCCAAAGGCTGCGATCCGGGATCATCCCCATCTGTGAAATTAAAAAAGAGGAATCCTGAATTGAAGTTTGATTACATTTGTTTCCAGGAATATCTGATACAAATTAATGCGCAGAGTCTGCCGGGCACCGATCTTTGCTCATGTGACGATTACTCCAGGCTTTATTTCGTCTTGGGCTACGGCCACGGTTACAGTTTGGCTTTTGGTTTGGGTTGGGGTTAGGTTACGAAAGATGATTAGCTCTTAATTGAAATTATGAATTGGGTTATTGAAGGAAATTGACAGCAGAGCAGTTGTTCCTACAGCGTGTGGCACGAACCATCTCTCACGCTAGATAACTATGATAAAAGGGATCAAAATACATTAAAAAATTGTCAAGAGTATATTGAATGTTAGGGATAGACCATATTGAATGTTGGGTATAGGAGCGCTTTATGGCGTGTGTACAGTATAATGTAGGCCTGTATAAAACAAAAGAAATTATGCTACCATGATCACTTGACGAATAAATTACACGTACCATGCCTTCACGCAGGACAATGACGCTACCATTTCACGACAAATTCTGTATAATTGTAGAATTACCGTTATTTCCAACAAAGGAGAAGTCGATATCATATTTTTGTTGTTACGAAATCTTTCACCAAATTAATTCATTTTGCCTCATCCTATAACCGAGATAACAAGGACATGAATTTAAACGGCTCATGGCTTAATTTCGAGCGCTTTTGAACCAACATCTATTTTGAAACAGGACTTGCATTTTAAATAATGTAATAATGTAAAAACAAGTTGAATCAACAGTGCCTATACACTTATTTTGCTCACGTGTTAGATTCTGTAGCGTGGTAACCATGACAGTAACCCCGACGGACTCACAATCCACTGCCTAGAGGTGAGGGTATAATGAAGAAAGGCAATTTGATCCACACCGTATTTGCTAAAGTTATAGTGACATGATACACTTGAGTTGAGAAGCTATTAGACCTGTAATTCTTTTCGGGAAAATTGTAAAGAGGCATTCCAAAAGCAAACGTTCGATTAAAGGTTTGTTCTTGATATTCATCGTATTCAACTAAATGGGTCATATACGATAGGTCAATAAAAATGAAACGATTGATCAGAAAAAGTATAAGGCATAATTTAAATGTTTTATAATGCACTGGAATACTTTCAAAGTGATGAGAATATCTAAAAATGGATTTCCTTCCCATTTCCCCCAAAAAGAATGGTAAATGGAACTTTCGGTAAGGAGGTAAAGAGAGAGGGACCCCCAAAAACCCCAATGTAAAAAGTTATTTACTTGCTAAAAATTGAGCTGCTGCTGTAATTGTTAATAACGCTGAACGAACTATACGATTCAAGCCCACTTTAAGTATTGCCAATTAAAGCACAGCAGAGTAAATATGCTCGGTAGGGTAAACTCCGATGAAATCCGATGAGCTTTCTACATTACGAACTATAAATACACAACTTCCATGATTGTGCAAATTAAATGCCTTGATGAAATGACATTAGCATGGCATTATAATACCGGAAATTTGATGCAAATAGTAATCACAAAACCGTATTTAAATGAGAAAAAAAGTGTAAAAATTGTGAAAAGAACGCGTTTCCTTACTTCTACACTTTTAATCTGACAGGTCCCAAGACTCAAACAGGCAATCTCCCCCTCATGTCCAAGAAGTTGATTTCTAAACCCATCTTCAATGGCTTTCTTTTCTGCCGAAGATTGGCAAAGAGCTGCGGGGTAGTCCACGCTAGAGAAACCGTTCGCTTCCGTAGCTTTCTGCAACTCTGTGTTATTTTATGGAAAAGTATGTTGAATTATTAACCAAGCAATGGTATTTTTATAAGCTGTCAGTAAATCGTTGGACAAACAAAACCGTTGGAGAAGAAACATCTGTCGTCACATGGCGACTAGGTTTTACATTCGTTAGCAACTTTGAAAGTCTGAGGAAACCCTCGACTTTTGCTTGTTAAAATCTTTTCAGCTGTCTTGTCGGTAAATTTTGTTGAACACCAAGCTTCTCTTCGAAAAAGACGAGAATTGCTCCTTTTTATCATCTGAATAAAGTAATATATTTTTATTTCAAAAGCGACTAATTCATTTACTATCTAACTAAACAAAGGTGTTGCAGTTTTTTCCGTTTAACGAAAATTGAGGGACAGTGTTTTCTTTGAGTCGAAATCGCAACAGCGGTTTATATCATGACCTACGGTCTAACCAATGGCATAAAACTCCCGCTGAACTTAAAGTATACCAGTCACCTAAATTTTTTGTTTATGTATAGCTAGAAAGTTTGAATTCAACCTTAAAAACAAACTGGTATTTTACAGGTCTTCCCGATAAGACTTTTTACTCCGGGGGGGGGGGGGGGGGGGGGGGTACTCAGATTTGGTTTGGATGGGGTGTGCCGCTCAAGCATCGAAACCCCTACCCAGTTTTAAGGACATTTTGGGGTATTTTGAAAAAAACAGACCCATTTTTAATGGTATTCTTGTTAAAAATGAGAGCCATGTTTAGGGATCTTTTGTGAAAAAGTGACCAATTAGAGCGGCACACCCCTGTATGTCTTAATATGTGAGTACCAGGGCTGTAGCCAGAGTTTGATGTTGTTTTTTTTTTTTTGGGGGGGGGGGGGCACATACATGTAATTGATCGACGACCTGGGGAGGGATCTAAAAAAGTTCAACCAATCTTGGAATTTTTTGGGGGGCACGTGCCCCCCGTGCCCCCCCCCCCTGTGGCTACGAGCCTGGTGAATACCCCCCGGGTTTTATTGTTCACTAATAGGGTATTTAAAATTGCAATATATCTTTGCAGAAGCAATATTTGAAACTCATATTTGAGTACAGTAAAGCCATTTTGATGATTGGTACACATTGAATATTCGTACACCACCGTACATTGCTCGTTTCTTTTTTCCCACTTGAGCTCCGGACCCCGAGTATGAACTCATTTGCATACAGCAAATCAGAGCTCATCTTGTCAATAACAAGCTTTACGCGTGCTAAAGATGCGATATTCAAAACGGTGCAAAGCTTCGGGCTTCAACACACACGTACACACAGCGTCTTGCCTATATCAGCATGCATGATGTGCGTACATAGGCATAGGCTTGCAAATGTTTCATTTCTGCTCTAGCATCTATCTACCTTTAACAAATTTATTACAGATATAGACTACACCTCTAATGATATCAGCGCATGAAATTGCTGTGAAAAACTGTTACTTAGCACTAAGTTAAAATTACTCTAGCAATCAAGGATAGGTCTTTCTCGTCATCGAAGCCACTATATATTATAGGGGCTCATTTTTAAAGATTTTACGGTTGAGAATTTATTATAGATCTAGACTATATACACCTTTAAAAGGCTCTAATAATATCAGCTTTATTTGTTTCTTCTTTTATTGCAGGAATTCTTACTTGAGAGCATCACATCAATTTCTTAAGCTGATATTATTAGAGCCTTTTAGAGGTGTAGATCTATAATAAATTTGCTAAATAAAAGGTGGGTAGATGTCAGAGCAGAAATGAAACATTTGCAAGCCTATGCCTATGCACGCACATCATGCATGCTGATATAGGCAATGCGCTGTGTGTACGTGTGTGTTGAAGCCCAGAGCTTTGCACCGTTTTGAATATCGCATCTTTAGCACGCGTAAAGCTTGTTATTGACAAGATGAGCTCTGATTGGCTGTATGCAAACGAGTTCATACTGGGGGTCCGGAGCTCAAGTGGGAAAAAAATTACGCGCCCGGGACACGCGTATACTATGCTCGTGGGGGTTTATTTAACCTACCAACACAACTGGGCAGTCTTGCATATGGATTCGCAGGCGTCTGGTGGTTCCATCGGTAGTTCGAGTCCTCTCCGCAGGAGAACTCGTCACGCTCGAACTTGGAATTCTCGGACTCGTATCCAGTTGGGCATTTCACTGTGCAATTGATGAGCGTCGTGGATTCATTGCAGTACACATATCCATTCAAAGGGCGCCTCAGATCAATACAACCTTATAGCACAGGGGAAAAAGTGGAATTTAATGAATACTTATATAACATGTAAAATGTCGTATCCGGACACCTACCCCCTGGACATCCATCCCCGGATTACCACCCAAGTCAACTACCCTACTAGGACAACTACCCCTAGGACGACTACCCCAAGGACAACTATCCCCGGACAACTACCCGTAGGACAACTACTCCCAGGACAACTACCCCTTTGGATAATTGTCCAGGGGGAGTCGTCCTAGAGGATGGTTGTCGTAGGGGTAGTTGTATGTGGGGTAGCTGTCCGGGGATAGATGTCCGGGGGTAGTTGTCCGGGGGTAGTTGTCCTAGGGGGGTAGTTGTCCGGAGGGTAGTTGTCCCGGGGGTTGTCGTCCTAGAGGGTGGTTGCCCTAGGGGGTAGTTTTCCTATGGAGTAGTTGTCTTAGGGGTTTGTTAGCAAGGGGTGGTTATCCTGGTTGGATGTTCAGGGGGTAGGAGTACTAGAACCGTAACATGCCCATTATGCTGTTTGCGGTAAAACATATTAATTTCTTTAAAAGAATCAAGTGTTGGAAACTTGGAAAGCCACAATAGTCCAAGTCCAAGTATTATAAGTATAACACTAAGCAAGGTATCATTACAAATTATAAGAATGACATTTTCAGACGATATGATTTATCTTTGCCTGTAATAACATAAACTTAACATTATTCTGTGTTACTTTCAAAATAAAGCTTACCTGTTAAACGTCTGGTATACGTATTGAATTCGGAAGCAAATCAGATTAAAATTCGATCACATACCTGGGCATTCCTCCGTGTTACATCGCTCCTCCTGCTCCCCCTCTCCCTTGCAAGGTTGGCCGCCATTTTGTGGTTCCGGGTTGTCACAGTTCCGAGTCCTAGAATGGACTCCACCTCCACACGTGACAGGACACTCTGTCCATGAACTCCATCCATTCCAACCTCCATCGACTATGACGATATTAAGAAATTAAAGGAAAGCAATGGATACAGTTGCTCTTATGATTCACAGCACCTTTATGCAAATGTTTCACCGCAGTTGCCAATGATTATCCCCGGTCACTTGACCGCAAAAAGGATATTATATAGCCATTTGCATGGCGTGGTTGAATTGTTCTTTTTTGCAGAAAGCCGACGCCCTGTACTCACAGAAGAGTTCAAGTACTTGATGCTCTTTAAAATAAATGTTGTAAATATCACACACGGTGAAGAAAAGCAAGATTATATATAAGCGATGACAATGGTAGGGAATTCGCTTTAAGCTCGAATTCTTCATTTCCAATAACATGCAGGCACGTAGCCACGGGGGGGGGGGGGGGGGGGGCACGGGGGGGGGGGGGGGGGCACGTGCCCCCCTTAAATTTCCATGATCGGTTGAATTTTTTTAGACCCTTTTTTTTACCTCGATCGATTACATGTATGTGCCCCCCCCAAACATCGAACTCTGGCTACGTGCCTGATAACATGTACATCTATTATTTCATAGTTATTCATAATTATCGTAAATGATATACAATGTTATCATTGTAATTGAAAGTTAATATTAATTTACCCTCCTCATATTTGGTAATTTGCCCTTCAAAATTTGATGGATGGTTTTATTTCATTTTGAGATAAAGCAATAACGCATTCAAATTTTAACGTGATTTATTTTAAAGCCCAAATTGGATGCCTGTTTTTTAGCCTCCGGTCATCCACCCAAAAGTCTAGTATTAAATGTCAAACATTGACATATACACTGTACCTATAAGCTGGATACGCCAAGGAAATGTGCCACGATATGATAATTTTTGCGCTATTTTATTGAACTTTCTTTTCTTTTCGACTCTTACTTATTTCGAACTCGCAATGATCTCCGGAGAGTCCTACTTCACAGGCACAAACTAATTGTCCTTCGATGGTTGAGCAGGTCCCGCCATGTTGGCAGTAGTTCTCTTGGCAGATATCAACGAACCCCTCACAGGTCGGTCCAGTAAAGCCATCCCTGCACGCACAGGTGAATTCATTCGGCAGATTGATGCACGTGCCCTCGTATTTACATGGGTTGCTGACACATTCATCAAAGGCTGCAAAATTAGAATACATCATATTGATAACTTTATACTGATAGGTATTCTAAAGTTCTTGTAGAGCATGGGATTAATATCAAGACAGGCATGGCCAGGTGTAGCTTTACTATATTTGTAATAGTAGGTGCGCCATGATGAGAATATTCTTGATAGTTTTAAAGTTGCGTTGCTAAAGGAGGAGGAGAACAAATGGTCAACGATGCGCCCATAAAAAGGAGGAGGAGGGAGAAGAAGAAAAAGAAGAAGAAGAAGAAGAAGGAAGAATAATGATGACTCGCAACAAAGCAAGGTGTTTATCTGTGTACCTTTCATGTTATCTTTTTCGTTTGACTGTTACACCTATAATCAAAAGGTTCGTTGGTATTTTAGTACCAAAAATGGGTAAAGTTTAATAGTTTCAATATAAAAGAAAACTTACTGAAATTGTAACCATATAAACTGCATGTTGAGCAAACAATCTGTCATAAAAAAACAAACTAACCATTAGTAATGGTTCTCCCGTTCTGGTAAAGACCTAATCAAGGTGGTCATGATCATTTTGGATCATTTTGTATTATTAATAGTATTGTTGCTGTTATTGTCATTTTAATGATTCTGTTTATTTTGTCATGAAAACCGTTATTATCAATATTTTAAGTTATTACTATTAGTGTTATTATTTCTCACTCTCTCTTCGTTTTAACTACCATTACTGTTGTCATTTTACTTACAGTCACAGACGGACGGAGATGTTAATAGGAGTTCATCGGACTCAGTGACTTCAACTACGAGTTCAGTCCAGGATATGAGGTCACCAAAATATCCACTTATGCAATTTGTGGACAGTTCAGATTTGATGTCATCACTCACTTCTGTACTCCAAAGATTGTAGCTACTTACGAACACCACTTCTGAAGATAAAAAAGAGGATAAAGAAAAAAGAAGAAAGGAAAAATAACAAGAAGGAAAAGAGGAGGATGAAGAATGAGAAAAAGAAGAAGTAGTCAAAGAAGAAGATGACCACAAATGAGTGAGGATATGGAAAAATCAGTCGAAATTACAATATTTCGAAAGCATATAATTATAAGGAAGCCACATTACATAGAATTCAACTCCTCTCATACCGTACAATAATCTGAAAGTAATATTGAACGCTTTATAATAACAATAAAACATCCTGGCCTCATAAAACGCCTAAAACATCCAATAAATCTCAACAGTTTGCATAAATACATCTTGTGTATATAGTTTTGCTTATATATTAAAGGGATCCGGTAACTTTGTCTCAGATTCTGAAACAAAATCCTGGATTTAGCTCATGCTGCAATGAAAATTATAAACCTTTAGTTCAGTCAGGAACCCCATGACTTTTACAAGCCGATCGGCTGTCTGATTATCAAGATATTTATGATTGGAAATCGAAACCAAATTTCGCATTTTCCTAACGGTTTTCATAACACTACATTCTATTAGGGAAAACGAGTATGGTACAACCGGTCACTCAAAGATTTTTACTTTTTTGAGGCACTTCTGGATCATTTTGAAGCGCACATTTTAGGGCTTCAATATTACACCATATCACAGACACTGATAACATGTGGGGCCGTGCGTCTCAGATTTAACATTGTTAAACGATGCCTTTAAGTTCTGTTAAAATCAAGAAAGTTTGGAAGAGTCGTATTTTGTGCGAGTTGTGGTTGTTAAGAAACACGCCTTTAACAAAATCTATGAGCTTGTAAAGTCTTCATACCCTGCGTTTCCATTTGCGATGCCCCGACTGATAATATATCCTCAGGCATTATAGAAGCTAGATGACTTCCACTTCCTAGAAGACTAGTATTAACTCGCAACTCCCAATTTCCAGTGGCTTCCAAGTCCCACGTAAAGAATATGTGATGCCAAACATTGGCGCAGAGATTTGAATGTGTATCAATGAGTAGGCTGTATGGAGCAAACAAGGCAAAAAACATTTTGTTTGCAGTGTATCATAAGCGAGGTAAACAAGAATTACAGCTAACTACGTACATCATACTTATTGTTGAAATGATAGGTAGGAGATAAGTTCATCCACTGGTAATTTTTACAGCAAAATGAAGCAAGTAATTATGCTTGAGTACATCATTCATGAAATAAAATGACTGTTGATTATATGGATTATTTAGGACTCACTTCAGGAGTTTTTAATCCCCAAGGAATACAGGCCCTGTATAACTCTCAAGTAATAAAGTTGCGTCAGAATGATACATCACACCTTAAATCACATTAATTTCGGAAACGGTTTAAGTTTGGCTCAATGACAAAGTCAAATAAAGACGATATCTTTTTTAAAACTCATTCAGGAACAACTAGGCTGCTCCAAGCATTCCCCCTCCAACCCCCCACGAAAACTATTCCCGTTCATATACTCCGGAAAACACTTCTGAGGACAAGAACCCCAAGGGAATTTATAACCAGGACAACTTCCCTGGTAAATACACTTCCTAATAAAATTACTATCCCTATCCCTATGTCAGAAAATCCGTAAGTAGCAGGTGGAGGGTTAAGTGCGCCAGATTTGTGGATATCTGGTTGGTGGTTTAGGTCAAGGAAGGTGTCGAGTAGGCATGGTAGGTATCGAATAGTTTTTAACAAGAAAATTCTAAGTATGAGCTGCAGATACCTGTCCATCACTACCCTTAATGAGCAAGGGTTTTCAATCGCCATCAACAGAACAGCTGAAGCTGTCTCAAGATGAAAAAGGTTGAAAGATGCTGGCGAGGGGCTTGTCCGTAACCATAGCGACAATGTAAGCAGTTGTGGTTGTACACTGGAAAATATATCATCACGCACAAGAAGAGGATGACTCTGAACAAAGATGAAATCATAATTTGACGGAAGAACTGTTCCGAATAAGAGAAGAGAATCAGGGAAGAAATACAATTGGCGTTAGTTTTACCGGTTTATGCAGCGATATCACTGGTAACAGCACAAATTGTTAACAAACGATCCATGTTTAATTTCTTTTTACATTCTCCACTTCTCTTTTACAAATAAATGTCCGTCTTTCCGTTGATGACCAAAATCAAACGTCGTATGGCACATCAACATGGTCGAGGTGTAGACTACTTGCCTGTCCTGTATTGCCATTCCATAAAATTAACAACATTTCATAGAATACCATGAAATACCACAAAATCTGACATGACATTTACTGTATATACAAACTATTTGGTTATAGATGAATAGATGAATTTCATAGAAACAGTTTGAATACAATGAGGTTCAATATTTACCATTCTCACAAAGTTCCCCAGTAAATCCTGGTGCACACGTACATGTAAAGCTGTTCAGTCCATCTAGGCAATAAGCCCCTTTGTGACAGGGATCCCCGGCACAATCGTCTATGTTGGTTTCACACATGTCTCCGCTATTCGAAAATTTTTAAATTTTCATTTTATAATTCAATAATTAGCATCTTAAATGATTAACATATACTTTTCCCAACAGCATTTATCCAAAAAATGCAACTTCATTTCCAAGTATAATTCATTTTTGAATTCCTTTTGTGGTTCAATTCCTAGCGCAGGTTGAATTGGTAATTTTTTCGTATAGACAAATTGTTAGTTTTCGATTAATCACTCAATAATTCGCAGCTAACATGATTAATACATACTTTTCCCAACAGCATTTAACCAAAAAAAATTGTCATTTCATTTTCAAGTATACTTCACTTTTGAAATCCTTTTGTGGTTCGATTCCAAGCGCAGGTTGAATTGATTTTTTCCCGGATAGCCAGTAATCTGTGATATAACTAGTATTTAGTTATTAAAGATCATTACGCGTGTAACAAGTAATTGACATGATGAAATACTTTATTACAGGTATTTCATGATATTGATGATGTCCCATTGACAAGAATGGAGAGTAAGACAGTGACAAGTTCCTCTGAAGAATTACCTATAACCAAGTAGACATTCACATGTAAAGAATCCTTCATGATCTGTACACGTTCCTCCGTGTTCGCATGGTGAAGACTCGCATTCATTGATGTTGACCTGACACAAAGTTCCACCAAACCCTGGAATATTTGTATATTGAGAGATTGAAACACGTATCATGGAGCTTTATTTCAGTTAAACGAAATGAAACTGAACTATGTATGTAGGCCCATATTTCCCGAAAAGAATAGGAGTGTGCTGAAAAATGAGTAGACAGAATTAATTGCGGGAATGGATTTCTTCAGTTGCCATCATTCGGACGAAGCTTGTATTGCCCATGATAAATTATTTCTGAAAATCATTATCAATGGGTTAAACTTAGGTAAGTGGCGGATAGAGGGGTGAGAGGCTAACAGTTTATACACACAGGTAGTGATTGATTATTTTGTTTATTTGTGTAGTAAATTTATCACATAGGTGCCCAGGGTAGGATGATTTTGATCCGCCACTGAAGACTTAACTTCGAATTGAGCAGGGGCCCAGTCACGAGTTGTAAAATAATACAAGTATCCGACCTTCAAGAAAGAAGGAAAGAAGCTATACATTGTGTAGTATCCATATACTTTACAGCCTCTTCAAGCTTCTAGAAGGATATTACTGATTGATTTATTTGCTTTAATCACAAAAATTGCAGCCCGAAAGTTGAAACTGTTTATTTTACATTTAGTTTGAACTGAAAGGAGAACTAACCCCAACGAATAACTTTACTTATTCTGAGAGACTATGTAAATGTAACTTTTACCTTCTCGGCTATGATTTTTCCCTAATTAAAAAGTAAAGTTTTCGTTATTTAATTAAAAAGTATTTCCAGGTAAAGCTTGGTTCATGAAACATGTTCAACTCCGCCTGGTACGTCACATTTTCAAGAAAATGGCTGCGCCCATGTCATGCTAAAAAGCATTACATCATGCCAAGAAATCTTCATTTATATATCTCTTGTACATGTTCGTACGATTTATTGTACATTAAAAGGCAGGAAGTCATCTCGTTTTTCAGGAAAAAAATACACTTTTTTTTTTTTTTGGGGGGGGGGGGTAGTTGTCCTTAAATGTAATGCATCTAAAATAATCACTAAGGCTAAAGTTATCTTCTATTCGGAGCAAAGGGGGATTAGACGCCAATTTGTAATGAAAAGAGTTCCTTCCGGCTCTTGTAGATAATGTAAGGAATGTATTATAGTATTATTGTGGCCAGTGGCAACCTCCACCCATGGGTCTTCGTTACAAAACATATATCAACAGTAAATGAGTATTAATAGACTTTTTAAAGCTTGATCAGGTTAAAATATATGTAAGTACCTTCTGGACAATCACAAATAAAGCCATCGATAAGATCAATGCATACACCATTATTCTCGCACTGGTTTGGTGTGCATTCGTCATAGTTCTCATCACAGAGGACACCCTCGTATCCTGGCGGACAGCGACAAACATATCCATTCACCTTAGAAGCAAGGGATGAACAGAGAAATGTAATACATGCATATGGAGAAAAGAATGAACTATGGACTGGGGGAAGAATTTTAGAATTGTGATGCTTAATAATATTGAGCGAAACGGCCCTAATGTGGGTAGCTACGGTCACAAAGGTTCGATCGAACGATGCGTACGTACGAATCTCCCTGTTTTTCCATTGTCTTTCCGAATTTCCATTGTCTGAAAATCGTTCATACGGCGTTCGTAGCAGTTCGTAATGGCACTTGTGACCGAGGCTTATGCTAAGTTCACACCGACGCCGAATTGATGGCGAATTAAATCGGCGAGCAAAGCGGCGGCAAAGCGTAACAAAGCTTAATTAAAGCGTAAAGACCGTAAAAGAGCCTGAGAAAGCTTTGAGCAATTCGGGACATTCGGCAAGAGCGCCAATTTTTTTTAAACTGTTTAAAAATTTGAGGCGATCTGTCACGAATTGCGTAAAGCGGGGAGAGCGTATTAAAGCTTATCAAAGCGTCACAAAGCTTATCAAAGTTTTGCTCAAAGCGTAGGAAAGCTTAACAGAGTTTAAATTTTTGGCGCTCTTGCCGAATGTCCCGAATTGCTCAGAGCTTTCTCACGCTCTATTACGGTCTTTACGCTTTAATTAAGCTTTGTTACGCTTTGCCGCCGCTTTGCTCGCCGATTTAATTCGCCATCAATTCGGCGTCGGTGTGAACTTAGCATAACATATCTGAGGAGATCGTGAGATTTTGACGCCGAATTGATCGCCGATTTAAAGCGCGACATTCGGCGTCGGTGTGAACTTAGCATATAATTTTGGAGCACTGCATGTGGTGAATACTCTTGACTGTCATGCGCGAGGTCCCTGGTTCGATCCTTGCTCGGTGTTTACATCCTTGGACAAGGTGCCTATATAATCCCTATCACCCCAGGTGCAATACATATGTACCTGGCAATGCTGGGGTTATAGTAAATGCAGGGCCCAAAAGAAGAGCAGTATTAATACTGATTTGGCTAACCTGCGTATGTATGACCTAATGATGATTAATTCTGATATAAATAAGTGAAAGAGATTGATGGAAAATAGTTAAAACCAACCCCACTGTGAATTGAGACCCCGTCTCCAAACTAAGTAAGATGAAAGATTTGATAGCTCAGTATCAAAGGAATTGTTAGTGCCAATCGAGTAGAAATATTTTATAAATTGAGATGGTAGGATGTCAAGAATCAGTTGGAATTTAAGTTTTGCCGTATCAGAATGACTATACTCGCAGGTGAAGATATAGGAGTTTAAAGGTACTATGTCCTATTTGCAGGCCAAAAAATGAAAAGGTTAAATTCCAACGGCATTCGTTGACAATTCTATTATAGAACTTCCCTTAAAACGAAAGGGCTTGAAAATGGCTTTTGGTGGGACTCAAAATAAACCTTAGTGATTGCAATCACCTAATTAATAGTTTGATTTTCAGACCTTTTACCGAACGGACGTACGTTTTACGCTGCACAGAGATTCAATCAGTTTAATTTTGGCCATTACAAGTAGTGGGTTATTGTTGTAGACAAATGCTCATGTACCTGTTACAGCTCATTATATGTATGTTATTACCAAAGAAAAAAAGATGTCCGTCAGTCATTAAATAGTGTCTGATAGTGAGGTCCTTGCATAATTTGAATACTAGAACACTGCTAATGTTTACATTTCACAGATAGGACATACATGACATATTCATAATTCCTGCAAAGTTCTTCGAATTTGATGTTGGCTGCAAAAGGGACATAGTATCTTTAAATCAAGAAAAGCCCTCCGTTTATCTTTAGTGCTCATGTAAAGTTACAATTCTCTGGCCTAAGGAGGGAATCCTAATTTATGAAAAAGTAGATATCGATGTTTTTCGGAGAACGGTCAATTTGATGTCAACTGTCATTCAGCAGCGTTGTCTAGAAAATATCATATACGGATATTTTTAGTGAGCAGTGTGAAATATAACCCATCAGACAAAGTGGTAACAATTTCAAAATACTAGTAGAGGGGAAATATGCCTCTGCATGACTTGTAATATATATTGTGGCCTTTGTAATTTATATGGACTCTACCTCACTTACCTTATCAATGCATGTTGCTTCATCTAGGCACTGATTACCGATGCACTCATCGATGTTCTCTTCACAAAGGGCTCCCAAAAATCCCGCCAAACAATGACACGTGTACTCTGCACTGTCACTTCTCCCCAAACACGTGGCACCGTTCATACAGGGATTCGTCGGATAGCACTGCGGAGCCTCTACCACTTGACATGTAGTCCCGATGAACCCTGGAGCACAGATGCATCTGAAAGCATTTACTTCATCCATACAGGTCGCTCCATTCTTACAGGGCTGCTGCATGCACTCATCGATATCGGTCTAAGAGAAAGTGACGAAGAATATGGAAATGGCTCATAAAATAATTTCGATTTGCGTTACGAAATGAATATGTTTTATAACATAAAACATCATAATGATCCTTACAGAAATTTGGGTATTTTATATTTTCCAACTTGATAATAATTATATGCTGCTGATTGAAGACATTGGTGAGAGATTGCTGATCAACAAGCTCAACAGCACAGAAGGAGAACCAACGTCTAAAGTAGCTGTATACTCACACTTCAATTGAGGAACGAGTGTAGTACCCCATACAATATCGTACTGCCAAACCGTATATACACTTAAATTACCTCGCAAAATACCCCTTTGTATCCAAGCAAGCATTCGCAAGAGAAGTCACCGGGAAGATTGACACAAATTGCGTTATTCTGGCAGAGTGAGGATGCACACTCATTAATATCAACCTCGCACTGGATGCCAATAAAACCAGCCTTGCAGACACATGAATAACCATTACGTTCATCCACACACTCATCATAATTGAAACAGGGAAAGCTGCTGCATTCATTGATGTCTGTTTCGCAGCTGTCACCAGTAAAACCTTCAGGACAATAACACCTAAGAAAAGAGTTTGAAAAAGAAAAAACAACACAGTAGGAAGTAACGGTTAAAATGTCCCGATTTTGAAGCGCAGACATGTACATCACATTATGATATAACGTTTTTATAAGGCGCTTCCAAACTGCACTGGAAGTTATTACGCCAGCTAGATACATGTATATACAGTACCCATTATCCATATGCAATGCATTGGAAGCAATAATGCCCCCACATCACATGAAGTTTTCAATTGCCTCCTGGATCGAGAGAGTTGAATGTGTATAAAATGCTTCTATCATGACATACGAAGGTTAATTTGAGCCCCCCACCCCTGTTCAACGTAAACATTTTAAAGTGATAAATTTTACAAAATAATGAAGGCCATCGTGCCATAAACAACATAGATTTGCCGAACATCGTTACAGAACCGGTGCCCACAATGTAATTGTTATAATTTCAGAATATTAAACAAAATGTAACTTCATAATGTATCCGTCTCTCCTACATGTAACAGCTCTCTATGGGGCGTTGATAATAGGCCTATATAAAGACTCCTTGCTAAATTGGTTTTGCAGAGTTTGATTCATATCTGTATACCGTCTCATTTGACGCCTGACGAATTAAAATGAATTTTAAACAACAATTTTGATTTGTAAATTTATCTTCGTACAAGAAATGAACTGTATGTACAAATTAATGCAACGCCTAAAGTACATTACCTGTGTGAGCCAGGTGCTACATTTGAACAGGTTCCTCCATTGTCACATGGTGAATCAAGGCAAGGATAGATGATCTGTTCGCATTGGGAGCCGGTGTATCCCGTCAGGCACATGCATCGATAGAACGACACCTCATCAATACATGTTCCATTGTTAAAACAAGGCCTGAAATTAGTATTGAAATTACAAATTACCACAGAGAGCCACATATGAACAGAGGTCAAATACAAAAACGCATTTACTCTGATGGCGATATGAAATAGATCCTACGTTTATTTTGTACATGGCATTGAATGAAAATCTTGTGAAATGCAGATTATTGTACCGACACCACTTAAGATTTACTTAAACTTCCATCTATTGTTCACAATGTCCTGGTGAGTCGACAGTCATGTCCCATAGTGCATCATCAACTAGATGTAGCGTGCACGACGATGTTTGGGTACAGAAACTGGAAGTGTCCTATGTACGCCTTCACCAAGAGATGACGGATTGAAAATACTTTATAGCTGTGGTAGCGATGTCGTTAAAAAAAAACTTCCTTTAAACCTCGCGTATAGAAACTAGAAATTATAACAACCATATTTTGTATTTATAATCAAATGTATATTCACTGTTAGGATTACAAAAATCTAAAATAGGCCAAAGATAGTGTTCTTTATAATCATTTATTACAGAAAAGATGAGTAACGGGCATTTTTAGAGATAAAATATGCCAATACAATAAAACCTCAAAAGTGTTAAGATTTTGAAGAGCAAAATCCTTATTTTGATATCGTATAGGACTGTAAAACTGTTGGAAGAAAGTACTAACGTTGAGGTGCATTCATCTATGTTGACTTCACAGTAGTCACCGGTAAACCCCGGAGGACATTGACAATGAAGAACATTGAGATTCTCCTGACAAGTACCTCCGTTGTAACATGGTTCAGAAGAACAAAGCTTAACCTCTATCCCACATTCAACTCCTAAGAAAAACGAGAAAAAGAGAAAGACATTTTAAAATGTATCAATATTCCGATAAAGATCTTTAAATAATGGTGGATTTTCCTCCTTTTTTGATATTCATAACTTTATTATTGTTGGAGGAGAATGCTGAGGATATCCTGGAAAGTTCATAAATCAAATGATTTTGTTAAGAACAAAATTGGAGCGAAGGTCACCCTATACCAGAACAAAGAAGAGAACAAGTTGCAGTATTTTGGACACATTTTCTAAGGTCATGTTAAGGGTCAACAAAAACGTAGTAAGCAGGGGCGGATCTAGCTTTTTGCTAAGGGGGGGGGTTGACCAAAATAATGACGATGCGGAGCATGGTCCACGAGCCGCGAAGCGGCGAACCGAATTTTTTTGGGGTGTTTATTTGAACCCCGTAAGTGATGTTTTCCTGGCATCTATTAACACAATGGAGACCATAAAAAGCAGTGCATGATAACGTCTTTTTAAATCAAGTATCAGTTTAATACACAGTTATATCCAGAGTTATCATGTGTTTGGTTAAGTTACCAGATGAGTTGAATATCTTCTCACAATATTTGCACTTGAAAGGGTTTCTCTCCAGCGTGCGTTCTTTTTTTTTTGGGGGGGGGGGGGGGGCCGCCCAAGGGGGGGTTTAAACCCCCTAACCCCCCCCCCCCCCCGTAGATCCGCGCCTGGTAAGCCCAAAGTTCGAAGGGGTATCGGAACAAAAGAGTTTACTGGCAGGAATATCTGCACAGCTCATCGATATGCCCAGGATAGAAGTGGTTGGAACGTCATCATCAATAGGGTCAGTCATGACTTGTAGGACGACGACTACGATGATTATCTCGTACAATTTTCTTATACAGGTTTGTTTCTGCGACATTGTTTCTACACTCCTATGCCAGGTTTCAATTAAGGTTTAACTTCCTCTATAAATTTCCACAGCGCAAACAATTTCAACAAATACACAAACATAAACCAAGACACAAAATCTACAGGGACAAAAGAATCACAAATTTAACTGTCTTGTTCATGTTCAGGACCTTTTTGACAGGTAAATTTAACTTATCTTTTTATATGTTACATCTCTTCGTTCGCCTCGTAATCTTCATGATAAACACAAGCATGTACGTGGAACAATCAATAGTTGTGATTTTACTGTGTCTATCTGTATGAGAGTAAAGTTTAAACATACAGGACCACAACGATAAAATAAGGATATCTTGAGTTTCTTTAAATCCGGAAAGTATTCCGCTTTTCCTTAGTTAGTCAGTTACTGCAGAGGAACTACTCCTCAGAATAGAATGTAATTACCTCTGTAGCCTGCAGGGCAAATACAGACAAAGCCATCCTCCACATTATTGCAAGTGCCACCATTGTCACACAGGTTCTCCGCACAGAAGTTCGTTTTCACTGCACAGTTTGGTCCTTCCCAGCCATCTGCGCAGTGACATTCATAAGAGGCGATCTTGTCGATGCATGTTCCGTTGGCACCGCAAGGCTTTGACAAGCATTCGTTGATATCATCTTCGCAGAAAGACCCTGGTATGAAAATTGAATTTATATCTGTGTGTAATTTCGAAGTTTTGAAATCATTAATATTCCATCTTGGGTTTGCTCTGTGTGTCTTTCGTATATGCGTTTCTGTAATTTTCACACAAGGAACCTGATGTAAATTAATAAGTGACTGAACTGTTTACTGTGAAACTCGGGTACAGCACAGCATTTATTATTCCCCGTCAAGAGCCAACCGTCTTAAACCAAACAAACAAGATATGGAACTCGTTGATATGAATTTGGAGACGGGTGTAACAAAGTATATCCAATTCTAATGACATCCTTGGTTACCGGACACGAACCCTACTTACCTTACCATAAATGCTTGTAAAATAATAAGACGTAGATGCCCGTTAATTTTAAGAATGCATGTACACCCGTTGTCATTTACTTTGGCTTACCTGTGTAACCTGGTGTGCAAAGGCATAGCGAGTGCCCATTCGGATCGGTACTGCACGATGCATCGTTGGAACATGGACCAGACAAGCATGCATCTATGACAATCTCACAACTTTGACCTACAAATCCTGCACGACATTCGCAGCTGAACTCGTTTCCCCCTAAGTTTGTGCAGTTGCCACCATGCTGGCACGGGTCGTCATCGCAAATAGTTTTGTTTTTCTCGCAGAATATGCCGGCATAAGGAGACGTACACAAACAGGCCCAATATGTACCGAAGTCAATGCATGTGGCGTTGTTTTCACATGCAACATCTGCACACAGATCCATGTCGATCTCGCATCTATCCCCTTTGTATCCGTTCGGACAATCGCATGTGTAGCGAGCCACGTCATCAGTACACGACCCTCCATTGAGGCAAGGGTCACTGTTGCATTCATTGATGTCGCGAGAGCAGTTTGTGTTGGAATAACCTGGGGTGCAAATGCACTTGTAACCGAACACGTCACCAGGAACACTTTCACAAGTCGCTCCATTCTGACAGGGATTCGGAGAACAGGCGTTGGTCTCATACTCGCAGTTCTGCCCGTGAAACTCATCAGGACACCGGCATTCATAGGAACCAGCATAGTTTACACAGGTACCGTTGTTCTGACACGGTGTCAACAGACATTCATCGAGGTCTAGGTCGCATCCATCCCCTGTAGAAAGTAATAACAATAAATACAACAACCGTTTTATTGCCATTCGCAGCAGCAAAAAATCTTAGGTAATTATTCACTGGATCCACAAGAAACTGAAGAGAGAGTGTCATTAAGTATTCAATTACATTCTGCGTCCAATAATGTGTCCGACCGTCTGTGACTAAATTCATATCCGACTTGATTAATGTTATGCCCAATATGGAACTAGTTTCTACGACAAAATAAAACATAACAAATCTGACTTGAGAATTACCATTATCGTAAGTTTCGATCATAGCCCCATAAAATGCATTTTCACCTTGTTTTTTCATAATTTAGGTCGGCGTTTTTTATACACTTGTAAGACAATTATGTGTCTTATTTTCTCGCTCGCTTCGGTCCCTTACAACATTTCAAAACACTATGATTTCAGGCAGCGAAGTACCTAATTGCTTCCATTTATATTGTTTCTTGGCTTCACTTGAATCGCCAATTTTTAATTACCTTCGTATCCCGGCGCACACTGACATGCATAGGAGTCAATACTATCCTTGCAAGTTGCTCCATTAAGGCAAGGGTTAGAGCCACATTCATCGATGTTTTCTTCGCAGTTTTCCCCAGTAAAACCTGGAACACATAGACAGGAGTAACTCTCCAATCTATCCAGACAGGTAGCGTTGTTCTGGCATGGTTGACTGTTGCATTCGTCAATATCTAGAAGAAACCATATATTATACTTTATAGTTTACATGTTGGCTTGTATTAAATTGAAATGATGGGTCGAAAGTCCGGTTTGTAATGCATTTATTTAGCCAGGATTTACAGAAGAAACCATACAAATATCATTTGGATAAATATTCAAATTTTGTAGCAATTTATTGACGGGTAAAGATAATAAAAGAAAGAAAGGATCTGGGGATATAGAATGATTAGGGGATACATTGAAAGAGAAATAGGAGTGGTTGGAAGTTAAGATCAGCTTATCAATCCGAATCATATTGGCGAATATGTCATTACCATGTTTCTTAATTGGGTTCATATCTCAAAAATATCACAGGTAAGAAACTTCTCAGTACCATTTCTTTCGATGCTCGACATATTTCATCTGCAGAGTGTGGATACTGTTATTTCTTCAAAAATGAAACAGACTAACTAACGAAAGAACAAACAAACTTCTACTGTGTAAAGTTACGGAATGAATTTAAGCTGTCATCCAACTCTTGGTGGGAGGCTTTGTGCCCTTCTGAACTGGTAAAAATGGCCCTGATAGTTATATGTATTTTTAAGGTGTTTCCAGCTGTCCAACATGTTTTAAAGAACCGAGGCAAAGAGAAATT
Organism: Strongylocentrotus droebachiensis; assembly: GCA_035222895.1. NCBI lineage: Eukaryota > Metazoa > Echinodermata > Echinoidea > Camarodonta > Strongylocentrotidae > Strongylocentrotus > Strongylocentrotus droebachiensis. The sequence goes on along the minus strand of JAVYIG010000833.1, from coordinate 404,307 downwards.
AGTAATACAAATAAGACGAAAGTTATCATTTAAAGATTAAGTATTAACAACATCTGGGCCCTGTTTCATTAAACTTGTTATCAATAACAAATGCTAAATTTCCTCTCAGCCAATCAAATGCTACGATTTCAGTAGCTTTCATTTCCTTTTTTTTGCCACAGGAGTACTGGCCTTCTTTGCAGTCATACACACCTAGACACTGTATACTCAAAATGGCACCATCTGTAAGAGTGGTTTTATTTCCGGGACAGCCTACACAGAATGTCATTTGTCGGGACGGTTGGTAGCTTCCCATTGGACATCTAACACAGGGTGCAACACCTGAGTCCGAATAATGTCCTGGCTCACAGGCGGCTATGGAATTTGACAAAGGAAGCGTTAGATGTAATATTGAGTTCTGGTAATGACAAATTATAGTTATCACACAACCAACCGAAACATACACCCCGAAATGTTATATTAAACATTGTGGTTGAAAAGATTGCTAATTTATCAGCAGCGAAAGATTAAAACAAATAATAGCTAGTAGCGTCGACAAACATGCATGATACGTAGCATATTTTCACACAGGTTTTCGCCAGTTTTTATACTGGAGTTGTAGGATAAACAATTAAGATCTACTTTGTCTGTGTGCCAGTCTCTCTCGAATTCAACATGGTTATAGCAATGATAAAAAGATGCCGTGTATCTTATTTAGAAAATGAGCCCGATCTAGTATTTTCAGATTTTACAAACGTATTTAAAAACAAAACTTAATCCCTTCGATTCACGAAGGTTGTCTAATGTTGTCTTACTTGAATATAATATACCATTTTCAAATTGATCCAAATTTAGACACGTTTACCTAGCGACGACCTATTGCTTTCACATGTTATATAAAATCGTATCTCAACAGTCATATTTCAAATTGCATGCATTGGTTGATGTAAGATTTTACATACATTACGGCTTACCCCACCTAACAAAAGGTAGTGTATGCAATTTGCATTCTGACTATCGGAAGAAAATTTATCGTGATAGATTAAAGAAATATTTCTTAAAGAGGCACTTAATTACATTGAATTATACGTACAAGGCCTATTAAATATCGTAACATATTTAAAGTATTTATTGAATAAAAATGTTTATATGACATTGTTATCAGAACTTTGTCAGAACTCCAAATTGTCTGCTAGTGCGGATTGAAAAAAAAGTGATATTACCTTTACACTGACCAGACGAGTTTGAACCTCTCTGGAGCGTTGTTGTTTCATTTGGGCATATGGCACAGTTAGTACTAAATGGCTTGCTTTCATAGAATCCGAAGTCACAGCGGTAACAAGGTGCAACGCCCGTGCTGGAAAATGTACCGGGTAAACATTTATCTGTAGGAGTAAAAGACATTTATTACAAGTTAAACTGAAACACCCAATGAAACGCAAAGGCGTTGCTATTCTGAATAGCAGGAACTTGGGGTTTAACGTTAACGTTAAGATTATGTCATTTAGAATAACCTCACAGCGACATTTCAAACTTAAACTAGGTTTGACCAGAATCAATGAAATGAAAATTATCGAATTTGCTGTGATAACCATCTTAAGGTTAACAAAGCTGTAATTGACCATTGCCTCAGTAACTGGGGAATGATATGTTCACTTCCACTCCCTTGAAGCTTTTTATTTCTCATTAATTTTTTTTCTCATTTCTTTTCATTTATGATAATTCAATAACCAACCTTTGCACTCAGTGGCATTTGTAGCGCCCTCGTCGGGTGTCCATTTATCTTCAGGACATGCCTTGCATGACATCATAGCTTGCTTATCCTGGAAAGTCCCTCGAGGACATGAAAGACATTCCTTTGTGGAGTTGCTATAGTAGGTCCCAGTGGTGCATGCAGCTGTGTGGAGAAATTCCATGTGATTGGAAAACCACTGAGAATGCAGTATCGCTACTACCCATCATATGACACATTAATCGAATTTCCGTACAACTAAGAAGGTTCAAAGGTTGTAGATCAGCAAAATAATTATAGAATTGGCGAGACCACAGACGTCCAACAGTGGCCAAAGTTGTTAATATGTTATATTAAGGTTTGTCCAGTTACAGCGCGTTAAAAAAAAAAAATCGCCGCTGTTTTTTAAAGTGTAAAATGGTAAAATGACTTGCGCATATTCATTAAGCGCTGTCTTAGTACAGTGACCTGTGAACGTCATCAAAACAAAATAAAAGACAGCTATTTTGTCGCGTCATGTGTGGACGAGACTTAAGTTTAACTAGACCTACGGATATTTGTTTTCTTCTTCATACACTGTTTACAGGCTTTGCACATTTTTTTGTCCGCCTGTATAAACATAAAACATAGTAACATGGACCCCAAATTAAAGCATTATTTATTTGAATTCACATCTTAGGTTTATAAGAGTCAAAGGATTTGCATTCCTTTTGTCATTGTCATCTCATTATTAATCCTTTGCGATATCCCTTTTCTCTAGTTCTTCGCTCATGGGCCATTTACAAAAATCAAAAGTAAGATTAATAAGGTAACTGAAAGACTCCTTGCATGTAATTAAGTGAAATTTATACGCGTTTTTAGAAACCAAAATGATCAATTTAATTCATATATGGCTGTATACTCACAACAATGCAGATCGCTGTTGTCAGAGATGTAACCATTGGGGCACTCAACCTTGATATACCCATATGCCAAAGAATCATTTTGTATTTCAAGATCGACACCCGGTACTGATGGTGGTGGGAAGGTGCCGTTATCGATATCCGCTCTTATGGCATCAACCATCTGGATTGTGACATTTTCGGCGTTGAGGGCGGCCTCCAAGTTGCTGAGGGAAGGATCCTGATCCACATTAACGGCGAATTCCCAGTATATGGAATATTCAAACTGCTGAATATTGGCGATGGGTGTTTCTTTAACACCTCTTCGTGAGATCGTGTCTTCGACGTGCTTTTGTTGACTCCGGATGTTTCTCCGCGAGCGGATTTCGCTGCGGGATGTAGACAAAATGGATGCGGACAAAAGGGACAAAATGGTTGGACCGCATGTAACCTCTACGTTTTGAACGGAACACTCTTGCGCATCTTTGCAAATATCCTTGTACAGGGAGTTATTGAGGAGGATGATAAAGTTTTCGGCAATTTCCTTGTTGGTTGTCGCGTCTCCACAGGTTCCTGCGTAGTACAGCAGCTCACTTGGTAAATTGCTTCGACCTGCACGTCTGACCTCTGCAAAAAGAAAATTGGTATCCACATGAAAAAGAGTGTTCCTATCTGACCAGGAATCATCAAGTTTGATTTTTTTTAAAGATAAAGCACAGGGTAATTCAAGATGATTGATTTGATAATCATGCAAAATTGGTATGGTACATCTAGCTGATCTGCCACAATCACTATCAATAATCAGTATTCCTCAGTAAGCATTGAATGTGATATGGACTCAAAAAAGGTTAGGGTTATTCTAGTTGGGCCAACAGATACACTGTTCTACTTTTGGCATTCTAAAAAGTGTTTTGGGTCTGGAATTCATCATCATAGAACCTTCACTGTAAAGTTTAAGTTAGGAGACAATACGATCTATGACTGAATCCGCCGTAACACACGTATACATACGTACGCAGCCACCTACAAACGCACACACAAACACCAACAAACGCACTCACATTCATAAGTTGAGCCATAATGCATGGCCGTCCAGAGGATATTTTTATTTTGGGGACCGGGGTAAAATGGAATAAATTATTGAAAAATTATTGGATTTTCAGTTTTTTATTTTATTTATGGAAACTGCCCTCTACCCTAGCCCCCGCTGCCCACAGTCATGGTTCAGTGACAAAGCAATGGCCTCGTAACTGCGAGGCCTAAGGATCAAAAACCGTGTCGATGTGCTATATTAGTGCCCTTTTGTGGGTCATTAATCCTCATTACTGTCATTTATGACTTAAGGGTGTAGGTCCCCTAGTTGATAAGCATAGTAGCATACACATGCTTTGGCAGTCACGCAAAACACACATTGGCAAATTATTATCAAATACAATCTGAGAATGTATACTATTATCTAGATCTATTATTTTTAAATAATTTTTAAAATAATTCCATAAATTGGGGTAAAACAAAAATATTCCAACTTTATGAGCGGCAGTGTATATTCTATGTATGGCTGTCAAAGGAGATTTATTAGAAACAGTGAAGTTTGATTGAAATGGTCATAACTTTAAGTTGCAGCGTTTGATCTTATTTTTTACCTGAGCAATCTGGTACATTGGCATGGGGAGACCACAGTCCCGACGTTCCGCATACATAGAGATTGGGTGGTTCATTAGCTGCACTTTGACGGGGTATATCGTAGTTCTGGTTGCAAAACATAGTACAAAACCGGCCGTATACCCACGCGTCGCAGACTAGCGCTCCGTTCACTGGTGGGTCCAAGCTTCTACAGGGTACAGCTGGTTGAATAAGATATGACAAAGGAACAAACGCAAATTAGACCAACGGGTAACGTTGAGGGAATCAAAATAATTTTGTTCCAAGATTTTTTCGTCAAAGATATAGGTAAGCATATGAATAGGTTGAATCAATAATATTTTTTACTTGATATACTCGCTAGTCAGACTGAACCCCTGAAAGATCTTGTCTGGTCCACGGGGGATCATTAAAAGGTATGATCTCAAAATCATAATCGGCTGCGTCGCACAGTGTTCACTTATACTAGCCCTGAATCTTAATGTTTTGTTTAAACTACATGGAGATCCTACAACCACGACATTTTAATAGGTGAATTTTCACATAGGATTAGAAAAAAACATAGGAAAAGAAAAACAAACGGGGGTCTGAAAACAATAAAACATTTGCCTCAAATTTGAGGGGATTATCTTACGCCATGCGTAAGTTTTTAAATCAAAATTCCACCTGAAACCAAGTTTCCACTCACGTTTGACATCAACGCTAAACTGGCAGATGGCAACCTTTCCGTTATCGGTATTGATAGCCGTATAGACAACAACTGCAGTGCCCCAAGGTAGCTCAGAGGGGTTGTCATAGTTACTGGTGATTTTTAGAGGGTCACCAGTCACCTCATAGAACACGGGCTCTTCCCAGTTTACTTCCGTCAGGCGTTGAGTCGCAGTTTTGTTCATGTCAACAGGACAAAATTCAACGATAGGTACCAAGGAATCTACATTAATATAGGCAAATTAAGAGATATTTAGAACAAATGACGTAAAATTCCGGCAGGTGCATTTTGAGAGGCCTTTTAGGTTTTCTTAAGACTAAGTGCATTAGTCTGATCGATCCATTTAGAATGAAAGCAATTTACCATGATTTCATATTTTAGCAGAGCCATTATATTCACTGCGCTATTTAGCGTTCATATTCATCTTAAAGAAAAAACACGGTATATGCGAAATCAAATTATTAATAAGGAGGAAACAAAATAATAGTTGAAATGCATCGATTAGGTTAAAGAATTTGCACGCCAATTATTGAGTTACATAACTGAGCGCATTATCCAAATAAAGGGGTAAAAATTAAAATACCTTCAACGTAGACTTGAAAAACACAGGACACGCTATTGTTGTTGTCGTCGTAGAACTCGTAAATACACAACGTGTCGATAGTAAAGTTGAATGGCGAAGACAGATTCTTAGGAGTTTTAACGATCTCCAGATTGCCGTCATAGTTGTCGGTTGCCTCAGGGACATCGAAGGGGACTTCCACTCCCCAATTCTCAGTGCGATTTGCTAATATCGGCCCAGGACAGGAGAGGACGGTTGGAGAAATTCGATCTTTCCACACAACAAAAATACGAAGCAAAACATTTATTTTGAATTTTTGACATGCATGATTTATAAAACATGACATTCAGAGGAATTACATTTTTAAATGTTTTTTTACTGATGGAAAGTAAAAATGTTATAGGAAACATGTAAAAGCGCGACATATTTTTACGATAACGTGTTCTTTGCAGATAAATGTCCTGGAAGAGGTATTTAGAGATTATTTTTTTTAAATACTGACTGACTTCCGTATATTCTCATCCTCTAGTCTGCTCGTCCTCAGAGCCTTTAATTAGAAGGGTGTGGCTAACCCGATTTAGTTGGGCACAATTGTGCGCATACTCCTTTATTGGCCAAACACACAAAAACAAATATATAAGTCATGGTGTGACGAAGTGATCCAACTTTGCCAAAGCTCCGTTTGTTCTTACCGACGCACGCCATCTTTGTGTTTTCATTCACTGTCCTATCCCAGGTACCGTTACTGAGGCAACTAACAGGTGTATCAGCGCCCTCTAAGGTTAACCCATCGCTGCAGAAGAAGGAACAGGTTGTACCATAGTATAGCTTTCCCGTACCGGTGCACATCGTGGGGTAGACGTATACGTTATCAGGAATGGTTAGAGCTGAACATTGCGTTTCTAAAAACAAAACAAAAAAGAGATGTTATAGTGGATGACGGAAAATAAAGTCTAACAAAACCATATTAAACTTACAAAGCAACTGACAATTAAAGACATCTTCCTTGGAATCCTTGCAGTCTTGGACTGAAACATACGATAACAGAGTGACGACAAAAATGAGAGAAAGAAGTGGAGGATATGGCACTACCAGGATTCCACCATTTTTACACTGGTAATAACCTTTTCATCCATGATGGACAAACAGTGCATAGCCGAGGAGGTAAGGAAGTAGCAATAGAGCTCAACATTCATAAAAAGATTTTATATGAAATTTACGGAGAATTGGTGAAAGTGGTGAAGAGCGAATGGCAAAGAGTGAACTGTGGGAAGGTTGACATAAAAGGAAACCAGAAAGGAAAAGAGGATAAGATAATATAATAATAAAAGGAAAGAAGGGGAGAAAGTGTGAGGCGATTATTGTGAGGGACATTAATTTCATCATTTCAATGCTGAATGGTAGGAAGGGATAAAATGGAAGATAAAGTTATTCATCACTGATAATATTTATTTCTAAGAAATTATATAACATACTTATTTTGTGTTTCATAGCTATTGGATTCAATTGAAACAGCAAGATATGGAATTTAAGGAAGGAACTGTAACGAACTTATAGCCATTTCATAATAATGTTTCAAAGTGGATGTGCATTGGTTTCCGATTTTTACCAACTGAAGAAAGTTACCGTCACAGTATGGTATCGATTGGCGATCCCATTTCATCCTGATGTCATCATACTCGCAAGTAGTTTCAGATGGACCGATTAGGGTGTGTCCTACAGAGCAGGTCACAGAACAGAGGCTGCCCCAAACGTTGTCACAAGGAGTAGATCCTTTAAACTTCCCGAAAATGGGAGGCGACAGAGGAGTGCAGCGTCGGACTAGAGGAGAACAGTAATGACAAATATAAGTAGGCCTATTTCGCATAGACATGTAGTGTTATCCTTTGCAATGTGCTTGAGCTTTGTTTGGATATTTGCTGTGGACTTCTTTAATCAAACATGAAATCATTATACATGTAGAACAAGTAAAAACTTACTGTGCGTGAAAGTGTGTTGTTGTGAGTTTGTAATTAATTTTCAGATCTTTTACAAATTTTAATATTACCAGTACGGGGCTCAGAAACAATGAGTTCAAACATGGTAGGTGGATATTATATAGTGAAACATGTTTATAAAGACCACCAAAGGGAGGCAAGAAAAGTGATCCGTACATGCAGGTGGTTTTTATGTACAGGTTCCTTCAGTGCATGTTTTCATGGGAACCCATTTTCGAGGGGAAACAAAAAATGTGGTCTTTGTAGACAGGTGGTCACTAAAGCAGGTTTGACTATACCATCACTTCCTTACTTTTGACGGATACATCGAATGAGCATCTAGCAGAATTCCTAGATGTATCCATTGCGACACACGTGACTGAGTAGTCACCTTCTACCATCTTGCCTTGCTGTACATTGCAGCTGATTGATGGCGATAGTCCTTCGTTATCAGTCGCCGTAACATTCCAGGTGACATCAGCTTCAAATCCTCCTCGTGATGCGTAGACTATGAAGTCAAACGGGCAATACGTAAATGTAGGCGGCTTGAAGTCTGAAGTCAGAGGTAAAAACGAGAAAGAAATCCAAAAGATGAGTTAGATAACTTCTCAAAATCATCTGTACATACAATTCCATTAAAGGCTGATCAAAATGATACTGGGATGGTGGTGTTTAAAAAACAAAGTTTTCTATCATGTTCTTAAAAGCAATGTTATTTACCATAACATATCAAACTAAGGAAAATGCATTAGGCCATTTAAAAAAATATACATGTTTAGTGTCCCCGCCCGCTTTCTTTTTGGGGGCCGCCTCCTATTTTTTTTTTTTTTTTTTTTTTTTTTTTAAATTTTTTTTTTGAAAGAAAAAAAACATGAAAAACACTGCTAAAATGGCTCTATTTCTGATTTAAAAAAATGAAAAAAAAATAGCCCCGACTGTCAGGTAAAATGTACCGAGCGGCCATTTTGAGCGGCCATTTTGAAATAAAAAATAAAAATAAATAGGGCCTCCTCCTTCCTATTTTTCGAAAAAACAGGACGCTAAACATGTTTTTTTTTTTATTCGGCCTTAGTTAAGCACAGATGACAAGCGTTAATGGTTTGGAAATACAGTTTTTCTTGTTGTTTTGTTATGCATGTGATACACGAGTCCATTGGCCTATGAAAACAATACAATCTCTCAAAATGTTCAAGCTACAGATTTATATAGTGTTGAGTAATATGAACAGGATTAGATGTTAAGAAAACCCCAAACCTGTAAACTACAACCCTTTACTCCAGATGTTGAACAGACCTTTGCACGTTGCAAGAGATATGTCACGCGACCACTGGCCATTCCCGAGGCATGAGGTATAAGAAAAGTGTTGAGGGTCTACAGCGTAGCCTCCCGCACCACAGCTGATCAGACATGTCTCTCCGAAAGCAGGATCGTCTGTGCACTCTGAGGGAGTGACTTGCATTCGAGTTGAGAGAACCAGTGGTTCGCATCTCGTTGCTGGAAGACATTATAACAAATGAAGGTTGATCTTGATAAGGATGGGATTCTAAGATGATTAGATTTTTCCAAATTTGTATCGTAAAAAGATTCTGATTTCAATCTATTGATTCGTATTTTTTTTAAAACTCACGTTAAATTGGCTTCCACTGACATCATTATAACAATTTATCATGCAATGTCAATGTCTTCTGTTAACTGAACGATTGGAAATCAATTAATGGCACTATTGTCCTTTGGCAAGACATTGATCTACATTTGCCACACTTAACCCAGGTGATGTAAATGGGAACCTGGCAGTAATTAATTCCTTGAAATGCTAGTGCGCCGTAATGGCAACTACAACTAAACTGTTGGTCATAATGGTGGAATAATTATTTTTACCCTAATTTATGGAATGATTTTGACAATGATTTATTCATAATAGATCTGGATAATAGAACACATTCTCAGATTTTATTAAATAATAATTTGTGAGTGTCTGTTTTGCGTGACTGCTAAAGCATGTGTGTGCTACTATGCTAATCAACTAGGGAACCTACGTCTTTAAGTCATAACTGACAGAAATGAGGATTGATGCCTCACAAAAGGGCACTAATAGAGCGATCGACACGGTTTTGATCCTGGGGGCTCACAGTAACGAGGCAGTTGCTTAGCCAATGAATCATGGCTGAATGCAGCGGAGGCTAGGGTACGTCGCCGCCCCAACAAATACAAAAAAACAAAGAAAATGCCATAAATTATCAATAATTCATTGCACTTCCGCCCCGGTCCCCAACAGGAAAAATTCCTCTGTAGGGCCATGCATTATGGTTCAAGGCATGCCCACATAGAGGACATATTTATTTTGGGGGTCGGGGCAATATGCAATAAATTATTGATAATTTATTGCATTTTCTTTGTTTTTGTGTATTTGTGGGGACGGCGACGTACCCTAGCCCCCGCTGCGTACAGTCTTGATTCATTGGCTAAGCAATGGCCTCGTTACTGTGAGCCCCCAGGATCAAAACCGTGTCGATATGCTATATTAGTGCCCTTTTGTGAGGCATTAATCCTCATTACTGTCAGTTATGACTTAAGGACGTAGGTCCCCGAGTTGATTAGCATAGTAGCACACACATGCTTTAGCAGTCACGCAAAACAAACACTCCCCAATTGTCATTCAATAAAATCTGAGAATGTATACTATTATCTAGATCTATTAGGAATACATCATTGTGACAATCATTCCATAAATTGGGGTAAAACAAATTAATCCACCATTATGACCAACGGTGTATATTAAATCCAGGATAAATAATAGGGAGCACCAGGACAGCCTGACATAATATGAGCACTATACATGAACCTAATTTTGAATATATATTATATCAGTATCACCACTGAGAGGTTAATTACATTTGAAGAAAAAAAAACGTCGGGGGACAGTTATCCCGAGTAAATTTAACAGTTAGAACAATCATCAACGGGCAACTACACCTCTATGTAATTTTCTGACAAAAAGTAACGTTAGAAGCATGTAAAATATACACGTAGTTATATATAGTTAATTTATCAATGACACACTTAAAAAAGATAGAATTATGTCAATGCCCTTCCTCTTTTTATCAAAATTAGGCTGATATTGAAAAAGGCTGTGATATTTTCAAATTGTGTTCCAGGAAGACCAGGATAGGTTTTCTTTTAATAAATGTTGGATACTTGTGTCAATTATCGACGACTCCTTACCTCCGCAAGTAAAGTTGGTGCTACTCCAGGTTCCGTCGGCGTGACATCTTTTCTGGCTTTCTCCCACGCCGCCATAGCCGTATGGGCAGTAAAAGGAGCAGAGAGTACCATAGGGTTCCGTGTCTGGTGGCACGGCACTGCAGCCGGATTTTATGACGAGGGGCGCGGTAGGCAAAACTTCGCAAGTTTTCACTGTTATAGTGTTGGGTGGTTAAAACATCAATAAATATGAAAGAAGGAGAGACGAGAATGTGTTCTTCGGGTAATGAGAAGATCTAGAGGCGGGACCGTGGTCAACAAAGATTCTGAGATTTATTTCCAAAAACCTTGTGCAAGTAATTTAATCGATGTTTACTCGTAAAGTGTGTACTAGGAGGAATATGCATAGAATATTCTGCTGCGAGAGATACTTGTAGTAAGGTAGTATATAATCTGTGTTAAGTTTTAACAATTATTTATTGAGCATTCGTAGAAGCATAGTTTTGCAGGCAGGGAGGGTTAAATTACTGATATTTTGGCAATACCACACCAAGAAATCAACCAAAGGCAATTTTAACAGCCTTGTGCGTCACTTATTTATATTTGCGAGTATGACAGTGACATATTACATTATTCGAAAATGCATTATAGCCCTAGCCATGCAATACGTTCGGGAAATTAAATTTTCTTATCGAACGGTTATGTACGTATAATGTTTCAGACTGTGCATGATACATTGCAACAAAATTTGAAATTTGCAAGGGTTGATGTTGAGCTATGAATTATCATATACCTTGACAGACTGGTTGAGTACCCTCCCAGGAAGCAGGAGCCAGACCGTTCTGGAGAACGCACTCACGTGATGTTGAACCAATTAACTCATAACCCTTGTTACAACTGAAGGTGCACTCGGCGCCGTACACTGGATCGTTGCAATTTGCTATCGAACCCCTTGACGGTGCTTGCAGTCTGGGACATCGGAAAACTGCTCAACATGATCAATGTAAAATGCATTATTAACTTTTAAAAAATACATGTCAAAGATTCATATGAGCTTACGCTTAACCGCAATTGAAGAAAATAAATACTCTAGGAATGTGTATCTGCTGACAGGGGTAGCTTTAACGACAGTTTCCTCAACATTTTTGCCCTACGTATTTTTACAGCTGAAGTTGGATACAGATATAAATCTTTATTGTATACAATTATTATGTACTAACTTATGTTGTTCTTGATATAAATGTTAAGAGAAAAAGTTATTGTTTAATTAATACAATGTTATTAACTATATAATTCAAATATTACACTTGTAAAGAATAACGATTTGAAGTATCAAAATATAGAAAAATTCAAACTCAAACTATGCAGCAATAATTCATTAGTTCTTATTTACAGGATATATCCCATTGTCTTTATTATGAACAGAAGATATCCCATCATCATTTTTATGGACAAAAGATATCCCAATATCGTTCTTATTTACAGAAGATATCCCATTATCGTTCTTATGTACAGAAGATATCCCATTATCGTTCTGTACAGACATCACATTTACCTTGAACTGTCACAATAACTTCACATTTCTTAGAATTTCCAGACATGTCTGTCGCAATATGAGGAATTGTCGTGGAACCTTCACTGAAATTACTCCCTGGACCTACATGGTCAATAACTCTAAAAGAGTGAGAAAAATGTAGACACTTTTCAAGTATTCAAATATTATCTTTTGTTTATTTTTGTTTAATTCTTTCCTTTCATACTTTGTGATTATATATTAGCAATTTAAAACAGTATTTGGTATGGGCGGGGTGGGATTAAATCAAAGATGCCAAATTTAAAATGTATGTTAGACTCACATTTAAACCCAAAATATATTTATTTACCATCAAGAATTTTCACGGGAATTAGGGACAATTTCTCACCACCCTCTCATTATCACGATGATCAGATGTTATTATTGGTACGAAATTTTCTAGACAATGAAAAATATAATTAGCAGCATGTACTGTTAATGACTTTCGAACTTCATACATAAATTTACTCGCCGTGAAATATATTCATGGTAAATTGTGTTGCATTTATGCTCTTCAATAGAACTGTTGCATAGTGCTCAGTAGCACGTGCAATTTTACCGTGGAAAGTAGCATTTATTGTGGATTTCAAGTAGAAATATATGGAGTAGAGTAATTGCGGAGTTGCTTGTACTTTCTAAAGTAATTACTGTATTAATGTATGAAATTAAACAGCAATCTTACTTTATAACAGTAACGATTCCAGAGTTATCGGTGGCTGTAATGTCATCATACCACACTGTTGCGTGAGTTGTTTTCATCTCAGCGTTTTCGAAAATATACATCGGACATGTATGGTCAAACACAGGAGACTGCACGTCTGCAATGGTGAAAAGTATGAATTTGTGTCTTAGTACATGTATGGCCTCAAGCAATTACTTTCGAAAAAAATATCTACAAGTGCGCTCTAATTTTCCTTCGACGTTTACTTTCTGTAAATCCGAAGCGTAGCCATTTTAGAATCCAAATATATGTTTTCATTCAAACGAAATACACTGTTGTGTTGGACAAAAATGAAACATAAACTCAGGCCTTTCTGATTAAATTATAATTGTTGTAGTACAAGAGTAATAGGATTAACCAACCAAGGATGAATTAACCTTTTTTCAAATTTATAAATGTTATCATCTAATAGTTTTAAAAAAAATAAAAAAATCCTTCTTTTTTCTAAACAAGCCAGTTTTGTAATGCATTCTCCATTTTTTTCCCTCCATAGATTTGATTAATTTACAGACCTTACCAATCAGCAATCTATTCATAAACCTCAGTGGCTGCCGGGCTCACGATCAATTGGGCAAATTTCGGTTTAATAAAATTTGGAGTGGACTATTATGCTATTATTATTATTATTATTATTATTATTTACCCTCGCATCCGACACTTCTTTGATCGTTCCAACTTCCGTCTGAAGTGCATAACTTGGAATAGGGACCATACATACGGAATCCATTCCCACACTGGAAGTTACATTCAGTGTCAAAAGGCACGGGGTCAGGCTTGGTGCAGATGTCAGGGGTTACACTTCCGTACTTCAGGCTGATATTGGCGGGACAAGTCACGATGACTGTGCAAAAGACAAAAATGTATCCCAAGACTAATCAATAAATGAATACCAATTGTAGAGTGCCTCAAAGTATGCGCTATATACCCGGATGACTTACATGTTTAAACGATTGACATATTATATGCGTAAATAATATCAAGGTATGCTATAGAGCATGTATGGTAAGTACGTAGAGTAAATTCGGGTATTACAAAAATATACTTTTCTAACATCTTTGTCATGTTTGTCGAGACCAGGCATTGTCATTGGGGTCTCAAGAAATATAAATAGGCCTATAACTATCCAATTATTATTTTAAAATATTCTCCTTGGGCAACGCCCCCCCCCCACCTATGGAGGACAACAAGAGCCAAATTTGTAATACTTACTGTCACAAAGTGGTTCGAAGTTGCTCCAGGTTGCATTGGCTTGGCATGACCTCATGACGACCTTATCAGTGGTACTTGATCGATAGTCGTCATCACATCCAAATTCGCACTGGTCTTGATACTGTGCTTCTATGGGTGGACAGCCTGTCACGTGACCATTCGTGATATCGGGTACTGCGCATGTCACAGCTTGAACAGAGCAGAAAGGAATAGGGCCTCATTATATTAGGGCCAACCTAATAGTAGATACGCAAGATATATAGCTGGAAGACGGTATTCTCCTGTGTTGATACTAATTGATACGTTTATACTTCTGTTCCTGATATTGTATAGATTTTAGATCGGAAAATTATTAACAAATAGGTATTTCATTTTTATTCGCTTTACTTGGATACCGTTAATATAAAAAAGCAACGTCACCATGTTTTCAACAAAATATCTCTCACGCGTTATCAAAAACGTAATCATGTGCAGACCAAATCAAAGGACAATAATCTCCTTTTAGTAATGTTGATTACCATTTTATACTTTTTAGACTTGTTTGATGATTTCATTCATTACTCATAGTACTTACCATCGCATTCTGGTTGCGTTCCGTTCCAGTATCCTACTGTGGTTGTGTCAGACATTCGTAAGCAATATCGCTCAGTTGTAACATTGCCGTCTGATATTATAAACCCTGTGTCACACTTGATCAGACAGCCAGATCCATAGACTGCGCCACCCGCGCATGACCCTTGACCCAAGTAGAGAGTGACGTCACCATTTGAGGGTGGGTAAAGCGGGGCACAGCGAGTAACTTTTAACAGAAAGAAGATAGCATACAAAAAACTGATGGAGTTACAACAGGCTTTACAGGCAATTATTGGTACAACTATTTTATTCTAAAATGTTGCCTTTTTGTTTATCGTATATTTCTGAGATCATACAAATGAATTAATTTCATGGATTTGATTGCCCTTCCAATTTCCCGCAATCATCAATATTCTTTTTTCAGGCGAATGACAGCATAACATATCAAATGTTACTTATCTTTATACATTTTCGATATGTAAATATGTTTGAAAAATAACTTATGAATAATTGTATACAAGTATAGCATCTTTTAACTCTTATCCTGCCACAGGGCTAATCCCCATTGTGCCAAGCCACAAATCCCCCAGTGCCAAATTTATAACGAGATAATCGGATTAACGTGATGGTACTTTCAATAGCGCGTGCAAAACACTAGGCACAGTCCAATGGGCATAACCAATTACTGCTATTACGAATGCGTGCAATCATGCAAGAAGCAGAGTAACAGTAGCTTGCTCGCGTGTACAAAGCACTATAACAAAAGCGTGCATGCAACCTTATGGCAGGCTATGAGTTAAGATAGAGCTTACATTTGTGTTGAATTTTAAAATTTGCATTGACGATTGCAATATAAAAGTAATGCCAGTACCAAAAAGAGTTTTACCTTTGACCTCTACTTCAAATGAACATGTAGCCGTGAAGCCAGCCGTGTCAGTCGCACGATAGACAATAGTGTGAGATCCCTCATCGAAAAAAGCGGGCCTGTTGTTTCCAGAGACTGGGACAGAGTCTATTGAGGCTAGAGTCGCCGTTATTTGGATACTGCCATCAGTTGCCTGGTATTATTGAAAACACATGCATTATAATCAATGAAGTTAATCTCATGATTTATCTTAGTTACGAGTGCCGGAAATAACAAAGCAGTTCCGTAATGTGGGACATCACCTCCCTGCTCAAATGGAGTACTCGATCGAAGTAGATATTTTGCGGGTCGTATGGTCAGATCAGACCTGGGTGAGATCGATAATGAAAGTGGTCATTTGAATTTCACCTGTAAGTAGATATATTACTGCTCCTAAAGTCATTTTTAGTAAAAAGCTTCATTTTGGGTTGTTTGTCAACATCTATTCTGCAATGATTATCGTTCCATGCTCATTTCTTATGAAAAATGTAACATAAAATTAGCATGATTTTCAGTACCATGGATGGTAATTTTTAAAAAACAACCATAGTAACCAAGGTACTGAAAATAATGGTAACACCGAACTATGGTAACCCTGGTAACCGTGGTTAGGTTAATCATGTATCATGTTAATACAATACAGCCATGGTAATAGACGAGTACCATGGTTATACTATGGTTTTACACTTTTACCATGGTTACCATGTTTTTTTTTTATAAGGGATTAAATCAAATTTCGAATCAACAAGTTCGGGTTGATAGGCTAAGATAGATCTTTACCTTAACAGGTTCCCAGTCTTCCCAGTGGAGTTCAGCTTTTGATTGACCAGCCAGAGCAAATATCACCCGGTCAGATGGACAATTTAAGATGGGAGGAGTAAGGTCTGTACGGTAGAATAATGAAAGAAAACACATGAGCATCAAACGGAATATAAAAATGGTCGGTTTTATTGTGAAGTGGTTATTAATGCCTGTCTTTTAATATGTCCAACGTTATGTAATAACGTATTAACGCCACAAAATTAATGAGGATTTCGTTTTTGTATTTATTGAACAGGTTCGGTAACGTCTTCAGCATATTTCATAAAATAGAGCTAACTTTGCAAGTGAATTTTGTGAGGACAATCATTCCTTATATCTGTAGTTCAAATTTGTCACTTTCTGATGCACAGTTTCTTACAGGAGGCGCGATGGCCCAGGGGTAGATTGGTGGTCTCGTAATCGGGAGGTCCCTCGGGTTCGAAACCAAGTTGATGTCATTACAAAGTCATTCGGAGAGGACTTAGAGCTGTCGGCCCCCGATTGTTTACTTACAACCATGCACATGCGTTCTTAGTAGTTAGGTAAATCAAACATATTTCTGAAGAAGAAGGATCATAATTCATACTGGCACTAGTTAACCCCAAGTTCAATGAATGCTCCACATTTTTTTGAAAAAGTATGCGATGGGGCCAAAACTTAAATACATTGATGATTGTAGTTTTAAATTTGGACACATAGTTTCTTCCCTTCAGCGGATAGGAACAACCCAAAAATGTAGAATATGCAGCAAATATTCTACAACGTCAAACAGCTCACTACATATGACATTTCTAAAGAGACAAAGATAGAATATCTCTTGTTAATGGATCATAAAGTACATCCTTACCGATGCAGCTTTGAGCAATGCCATCCCATTTTTCGTCAGCCAGACAACGTCTCGATGTTGCACCCTGAGCTGTGTAGCCTGAGTTACACAGAACGTTGCACGTGGTTCCATAATCCTGCTTCGTGGAAACACCCGTCTCCTGTCCGCCTAGTCGACAGGACTCAATAAACCCGTCCACAGGTACCTCGAGGGGATTGCACTGAAGAACTGGTTGGCAGTATGAAGAAGAATAAAGAATGATACATTTCATCACCATCCTATAGCATCATACGTTAAAACATTTCGTTCTTTCATTAGATTAAATTTAATCTTTTAGAGAGATTCTTATTTTGAATGGATAGGTATCATTACTTTATTGATAACTTAAACGAAACGTAAGCTGTAGTCAGTTCTATAACCTTTCGATAACTTTTAACAGCATGAAGAAAACAAAATGAAAGTGATATTTGCCTCATGAAATGACAAAAATATATCTTTACGATGAAGTTTTGAGAGTATATATACATTTACATGTAGTAGGAATTCATATATTTACTTGAAACATAAATTAGAACTAGAGAAATGAAAAGCAGTACAGAGAGACAAAGAATGAGATTGATCTGTCAGAGATACAAGTTTTTAAAATCAATGCTCACGGCTGGACGTAACATCCTAGTAGATCCACTGGTCTAATGGTGTGAACCTTCAAAAAGTTTAAGGCCTACGAAGCCATGAACATTCTTGCAACTGTTTGGAAGGTTAACAAGACAGACATTTTCGGTCTACTGGGCTGTCGGTCTCGTTTTCCGTCAGTCCCGTGGACTTTCAATCTTCCAGAGAGAACAATTAGTCAAGAATATACCCCATTGCTGATTCCAGGAACTTTCTTTTTTTACCTGTACATGAGACCGGTCCGCCACTCCACACTCCATTACCGTCTCCATCATCCATGCAAGTTCGAGATACCGACCCAGAAGGGAGATAGCCGGTATCACAAGTAAATCGGCACACTGTTCCATATTTCTCAAACACATTCGGACATCCACTCTTTATGCCGTGCAGAGGTTTGGGTATATCGCTGTTGATACATGTCACAACTGATGAAAAGATTGCAGAGATTAAAGAAAGAACAAATTATCACCAGTCGGCAAAATGGGACTGAACTTTAGATGTTTGTCAAGAATGAATGAGGCTGTAAACTTGACGTACAGCTGTTCTCCAGGGTCCTAAAGATTTCAAATTCATTAAGGTGCCTCTGTTGAATAAGATCATTATATTATAATTATTGTAGAAATGAGGACACTTACCCCATTGCAAAATTACAACGCAGATAAAAATATTAAAAAAGCTATAGAAGAGACTGACATTGAAGAAAGATAAATTGGGAACGAAACCCTGAGAAAACTTACTACCTCATAATAATTGGCTTTACGCATGATATTCTAAATATTTACTATAAACTGGTCTCAAGGGCTTCGTCTCTTCTCGATAGTTAAGCAACAGATTCATAATTACCTTCACAAACAGGAGCCTGCTGTTGCCACTCCCCGTCTATCCCACAAGTCAAGACTTCAGATCCATACAGGTTGAACCCATTACCGCATTCGAACTCGCACTCCTCTCCCAGCTCCAATCGATTCTGCTCTTCGCATGTCGTGTTGATTACGTAGTGCATTCCACTGGCCAATGGAGGTACTTCGCACATCTCAACTGTTGTCAGAGGTTTATTGGTAAAATTTGGACAATTTTAATCAATAAAATGAATATTTGGGTATAAGCCTAATCGTGATGTATTATAGAAGGTTTCAAGGAAGAAAAATATATTTGGTTGCATTTTGATAGCGGATCATAAACTGGTCTAATGCAACGCACTTGTTTTTTCATCGTACCCTCATTCGCTGGGATTGAATGATAAACGCAAGTATGCAAGTATGCAATAATCTATTTCATTTAATATGGCAGTAACAATGCAAGTAATATGTTAACGACTCGAAAATCAACGCCGTGTAGCCTACCTGTGCAAGTAGGTGGAGTACCCACCCACAAGGCCTCTTCACTTCCGGGTTGAGCTGCGCATCTCAAGACATTGTTATCGATGAAGTACCCAGCGTTACACATGAAGTAGCAGGATGATCCGTAACTCCGTTGACATGGTTGACCGCCAACGTAATCTCCATTGTCGGGGGCATTAACCACTGGGCACTCCAAAACTGGAATTATGACAAAGGGTAAATCTACAATGATATCTACTTGGTTTAAGTGTAGTTCGATTATAGTTTGTCGTACTTCAAAATTGTATGTTGAAATATAGTGAAAAGCTAGAGAACTAAGTTCTCAATCACGTTCTTTGACCATATGTTCCCAGATGAACATATAATGAGAACCATTCTTCTGCAATTGATGTATCACCTGAAGGGCTTCAGATTTGCGTCTTCTGGTTATGTGGACTTGACCACGAGCAGAGGGCGAAGCAAGAAGACGTTCAATACTTTGTGCCTTTTCATATGTCAGATTGCACTACATCATGTGACTCCAATATGAACTAACTAGGCGAAAAGCCTCCATTTATTTTGCTAATTTGGAAGCAGACAGACCCTCTCTTGTTACCAAGTAATACTTACTCTGACACTGTGGTGCGCTATCTGTCCAATTTCCAGCATTTCCAATTTTCTCGCATTTTATGGAGTCGGTCCCACCGAGACGATACCCAGTCAAACAGGTAAACGTACACACAGAACCTCGCATGTTTCCATTTGGACAGCTGACTGTAAGACCCGGGTAGATCGGAATGCTTCGACACATAATCACTGCGTGGAAAAGGAATCGTCGTGCCGTATTGTAAAATGTAAACGATTCATTGAAAATAATTATTGTTTAAAGTCTATCTGCACTAGTTTGACCAGGAAGGATTTAGACCTCCCTGCGTAGTCACTGACAGGTGGTTATCTCATCAAATCAGCTCTCAATTGACATAAGAAAAAGGGGATAATGGGGGACCGACGGGTAGCACATATAGGCATTGTTCTCTATAATGGGCGCAAGGAGCTACAAGTAGTGCAATCCTGCTTTTATGAAGTTTAAATTGATAATAATGAAGAGGGGAAAAAGGTGTTATAGCTTATATAGCTTATCTGAGAGACTATAGTCAGCGGAGCGATTCATAGAGCAAACATAATGGCCCGAATTCACAAAGCAAGGTTTAGCTCAGACCAAGGTTTAAGTTTAAACCTCCTTTTGTTTCGCCAAACCTCCTTTTGTTATTTACAAACCAGGTTTATAAATAACAAAAGGAGGTTTGGCGAAACAAAAGGAGGTTTAAACTTAAACCTTGGTCTGAGCTAAACCTTGCTTTGTGAATTCGGGCCAATGGGTGTGACATTGACTCTGCAGTAAGAATAAATAGTATTCATCACCTATAGTGATCCATAGGACTCATATAAGAATAGGTGTAAAAAAGTCTAAATGATAGAGACCTGCCAAAATATCAGCAATTGATTTACATTAGGCTGTAACACACATACGCACATACACATCCTTGCACACTTGCAGCAAATGCGCGAAAACGATAAATGAGAATTATTGATATTAACTGAGCTTAGGAAGTACCTTGCACGGTGATGGTAAAGATGCAAGTACAGGACATGCCAGAGCTATCAGATACCGTGTACTTAATGACGTGGTAGTTTTGGCTGAATCTTGAACCAGACGGATAACCCTGTGTTTGGACAGGAATCACAGTCTCGCCAGAATTGTCGGATGCGGTTGGATCCACCCAGGTAACTACTGCTGTATCCTCTAGCTCGTCTGCGTAAATGATCTGCGACGGAGGGCAGGAGATGAACACTGGCGGCGATGAATCTAGAAAGTTATGATTGTGCGGAGTTAAAATCAAAGGAAAGAAATGTGGTAATGCAGTGTGTCCCAGAAAAAAACGAAGCCGAATTTCGTGCCAGGAATTTTCTATAAAATTGAAATCCCGTTCTTTTATTTCTTGGACACACTGTATACACAACCAGTCGCACAGACGTCCATTTTTTTTTTTACACACCACACCCCCACAAACACACTCACACATAGTGAATAATAGTTAATGGACCATCAGGAACTCTACATTCAGCATTTTAAGGAGCCGTGACGTGACGTATCCTTTTGTACGCCCAGAAAAATATAAGTACAAGTTGCGGGAAGTCTGCGGCAAGCGTGGCTCGAATACACATTTCGGTCCCTTACTTCCCCCCCGTCGTAAAAGGAGATCAGCCACCCCCCCCCCGTTTCTCAATACATTGACACAACAATGATTAAGGACCATTTTTCTTGTATCCGGACACCTACCCCCTGGACATCCAGCCCCCCCGGATAACCATCCCCAGTCAACCACCCCTACACACAGAGAAATAAAAGGTGTTAATGGGGAGTAAAACGAAATTGGAAAAATAGGGCGCCCCCTATTACACCTTTTAGGGAGTAAAGCACGGAAATACGCTAGGGTATATATTCGAGGGATGTAATTTTACACCCTATTTTAGTCAGACGAGCTCTGATTGGTCAGTGCATATGCGCATGCGCTACAGAATGTCGAGTTATATGTCGAAAGGCTTTAATGCTTACCTAAACAACAGTTAGTGTGAACTCAACACAAGTGCAGACTGTAAGAACTAACTTATGGCTGGACGTATCAGTTCAAATATAATGGAATTACCTAAATACACAATCCTGCCTTACCGTTGTTGTTGTTGCGAATAATGGCGTTTCCATCGTCATTCGATGATTTCCGCCAAAAGTGTTGTTTTACTAAGTAGTACCGAATATCTTCCCTTTACTTACACGTATAAGAAGACAATTATGTACTACTTAGTAAAACAACACTTCTGCTAATTTCATTAAATTATCAAATATAACCTTCGGTACAACCCCTTATTCTTGATCGGATAACTTTCACACAAATAATATGCCCAAATGAAACATGATAATTCCCTACATGACTAAAATATGTAAATTATGCTAATTTTACTTCATTTGGCAGTACCTATATCGACACGATGCGCCATTGCTGTAGCGCACGCACATATGCACTGACCAATCAGAGCTCGTCTGACTAAAATAGGGTGTAAAATTACATCCCTCAAATATACACCCTTGCGTATTTCCGTGTTTTACTCCCTAAAAGGTGTAATAGGGGGCGCCCTATTTTTCCAATTTCATTTTACTCCCCAAGAACACCTTTTATTTCTCTGTGTGTAGGGTGGTTATCCGGGGATGGATGTCCAGGGGGTAGGTGTCCTAGAACCCATTTTTCTATATTAACCCTTTAAACTGTGGCACAATCACTTGGGGTGATGTGTGTATTTGCACTTTGTAGTTCTAAGCAAAAGGCGCCATATTCCTTTGGATGCATGAGACCGCATTGGATTGGATAACTACCCCTTCAAAAAGGCCTTTGATGAAATGTGCCTCGACATCAATTTGAATACAGTTTATGGCAGCGTGAAGAATCGCAGGTGCGCACCAACGACAGAAAATATACCCGACATATGTCTTGTCAAAGTTCAAAGGTCCCGCTTACCTTCGCACGCTGGTTGAGTTCCAGTCCATCCTGTCGAGGTACAAACACGCTCCCGGCTCTGACTGGGTGGTATCGCGTACCCAGCTTGACACGAGTAAGTACACACACTCTGCTGGATATTACCATTTGTACAGGTGACGTCACCGTCAGGTGGCGCCTTTATGATGTCGGGGCATGATAACACTATCAAGTTAAAAAAAAGTTGTTTATGAGCAGTTTTATTTTTATTTAGATGAAATGTAATGCTGACTGTTATTGTCATTTATTCATAATCAAATTTAAGTGTGTGAAAAAAGTATTGAGAATATAGTCGAAGCATCTGCTGACAGCATTGCCTAGAATTTAAAATACTACTTTTGAACTTTGTAAACAACTGAACAGTGTTTACATTTCCGTAGGTCTACATGTTTGGTACCGACAGCATGGAAATGTATTAAAATGAGATTCCCTCAAAAATGCAAAAGTTTCTTTTGCCAAGTCCTACATACTTGTGTGGATGGCAAAATAAATGTGGAGCAAAATGTGAAGCGCGCTAACTGCAATGAAAAGTAACTGGACCTATATTAAATATCTTATTGATCGGAATAGCTTACAAAATATATAAGAAAACTTTGAAATCTCCTCTGTTTAAATGTTTCCTCCTTTACCTTTTCAATTCCACAACATCAACATGCAAGGTCTAGACAGTTAATTATACCTGTGAGTGTGACATACCTTCACAAGAAGCCTCTTCACCAGACCACTGTTCATTGCTCCTACATTCACGAAGCACTACTTTGCTCAAGTCGTAACCATCCATACAATAATAACGGCAAGCAGAGCCAACGGCTTTACCATTATTGCATATTACATAACCGTTGTTCGGATGTAAGAGAGCACTACATCTCAGGACTGTTTAAAATGAACAATGAAATATGAACATTTTTTCTTCAAGAATGACGACTTGATGTGACATTAATTCTCATTATTTAAGCTGTTACGATTATATTTCTTATCCTCATCATTAAAATAAACATTTTATATATATATATACAGTTCAAGAAGATGATTATCATGATATTACTCTACATAGTGTCAACAGGAAATATAAATTCTACCTGGATTTAAATGAATGGTTACCATATATGTTAGTCATGCCCTAAATGAATGTCAAAATCTGTTAAAGAGACTTGGTAACATTGGTAACAAAAATGATTGGGAGAATTCACTGTTAATCACAGTTAGAGGGTGTTGCACAGTGTCGCCTTCAAAGAAAACCATAGATATCTTCGTGGTTTGAGAATTTTGTCAGGATTTTTTGCATGTCAGAGGGTTAGTACATTAAAAGGAAAATAAGAAGTAACATTTTAGACAAAAATTAAGCAATTTTTTCATCAACCTTCATGACTGTTACCGAGTCACTTTAAACAATTCATCGCTGACGACTTCCTCCCCTACCCCGCCCCCGCCCCCGCCCTCGCCCCCGCCCCCCACTGAGCGAAATATCGGTCGGCGCAATTTTCCAAACTTTAAAACACACCCCTTGAAAAAATCCTGCGTGCGCCACTATATATGGGGGTATGTTTTCATGAAACTACGCATAACCCGACAACTCGACCCGATGCGAAGATCGGATTGAACACAATAAGCCTAACCGACTAAGTCAGTCCTGTCATTACCAACGTACATGTATTCAATCAGCAGATTAATCTGTAATTATAATATACCTAACTTCGCGTTCGACCAGGGGCGGCGATACCTATAACTTTAATCATGTCTGCGTGAATTTTATCTCCACCAAAGTACGTGACGCAGTTTAAATGTATTAAAGGGCTTTCCTGAAGTGTCAGCTGCTGCACGTTTACTAGTTGTCATGAGTCACTGTAGTTATTGTACAGAAAGCCAATTCTCTCAAAAGATAGGTAATTCTGGTGATAACGAGCTTTCTTTTCTTCATTTTAATGTTCGTAGTATGCAAGCAAACTTTGGTAAATTAAATGTATTTTTGCGGAACATGTGCTACAGTTCTATGGTTATAGGAATCTCTGAAACTTGGTTATCTAGTGAAATTGAAGGAAATGTGTTTTCTCTTCCAGGAAGTAATATAATTATGAATAATCGACAAAATAGGAGGGGAGGAGGTGTCGCATTGTATGTCCCCACGCAGTTGAATAACCGAGTTTTAAATGAAGTTAATGTAATGAATGATTTAATGGAAAGTGTCTTTGTAGAATTGTTTTTTCCGGGCAGACGAAATGTTATAATTGGGGTCGTTTATAGACCACCACAAGGTAATGTGAATTTGTTTATAAATGAAATGCAAACTGTGTTATCAAATTCAATATTTTTACATAAAACAGTCTTTGTCATGGGTGATTATAATGTTAATCTTCTTCAGCACGATGTGAATGCACACATTTGTGACTTTTTAAACATGTTTATATCTTTCTCTTTATTGCCCTTAATTACTAAACCTATCAGAGTTACAGACACTTCTTCAAATCTCATTGATAACATTTTTAGTAATGTACGACCTTTACCAGATGCGGGTATTATAATTTCAGATTTGTCTGACCACTTTCCAGTATATGCGAGGATGTCTTTTGGTAGGAATATCCGTAATATTTCTAGTAATAGATATGTTCGAAAAAGTAATCCTACCAGTATTGCTAGATTTAGAGATGAGTTATTAGCAAGTGATTGGAGAGAAGTATTACGTGATTGTGATGTTGATAGCTCATATGATAAATTCTTAAATACATTCTTTTTGCTGTATGATAAAAATTTACCTTTACGTAAATGTAATAGTAGAAATCGTAGAACAACCCCTCGATTGCCATGGATTACTAATTCTATATTGAGGTCAATAAACAGGAAAAATAAGTTGTACTATAAGTATAAGATTAGTAAATCTCAGTCTTCTCATAGGAAATATACTATTTATCGGAATACTCTTACTTCAATCCTACGTGCTGCTAAGAAACAGTATTACTGTGCTTAATTTCAGGCGACTCATAATGATATAAAAGGGACATGGAAAGTGATTAGGAATGTTTTTAAGCCAAAGCAGAAAGCGTCTGATGTAAGTAAATTAAACATTGATGGGAATGTAGTTGATGATCCAGAAGTTATTGTAGATAAATTCAATGCATATTTTTGTAATATTGGCCAGAATTTGTCGCGTGTCATTCCAGAGTCTCAAAAAACATTTCAATCTTTTTTAGAAAACCCTAATCATAATAGTTTATTTTTATTGCCAACGACTGTAGAAGAATTATTTGATATTGTACATTCTTTAAAGAATAAGAAAAGTCCAGGTTGTGACTATATAACAAATGAGTTGATAAAAAATGTAATTATTGGTATTGTAGAACCCCTCGTACATATTTTTAATCTATCAATGACCACTGGTGTTGTACCCATGAAAATGAAGATTGCAAAGGTTGTACCCATTTTTAAAAAGGGTGATGCCCTTATCTTGAATAATTCGTCCTTGTTTTCACGAAGTGACGGTAGTGAGGAAAATCGTAACGCAAAGTGAATGCAATTTTTTTTCACTACCGTCACTTCGTGAAAACAGCGACGAATTATCGTCCTATTTCTTTGTTGAATTCCTTTTCTAAAATTCTTGAGAAGCTAATGTATACTCGGACGATAAATTTTTTGATGAATGCTAACATTTTGTCAAATTTTCAGTTTGGTTTCCATGAAAAACACACTACAACTCATGCTATTCTACATTTGGTGGATAAGATATCCAGTGCCTTAGAAGCACGCATGCATACAGTTGGTGTCTTCTTAGACTACTCTAAAGCGTTTGATACTGTAAATCATTATATTTTAATAGATAAACTGTGTCATTATGGTGTAAGGGGAATAGCATTAGATTGGTTTAGAAGCTACTTAACAAATAGGAAACAGTTTGTTTCTTTAAATGGAATTGAATCAGATATGCGGGACGTCACTTGTGGGGTCCCACAGGGATCCCTTCTAGGCCCGCTTTTGTTTATTGTGTATAATCGATTTTCAACTTTCCGCAAAGATGTTATCATTCATTTTATTTGCAGATGACTCGAGTGTATTTTTCTCTCACAGAAATCCACAAACTCTTTTGCAGACTGTAAACTCCGAGTTGACTAATGCGACTTTGTGGATTCAAGCAAACAAGTTGTCTTTAAATCTTAAAAAAACTAATTATATGCTCTTTAGTAATTCCCTGAGTATATTGCCTGGCAATGTAATGTTTAATGGTGTTGAGATTGAAAGGGTATCTACATTTAAATTTCTTGGCTTGCATATTGATGAACATTTAAATTGGAAGTACCATATTAGTAAACTTTGTAAATTATTGTCAAGAAATACTGGTGTAATTTATAAATTGAAATCTGTGTTCCCACTGAATATTTTACATATGTTGTACGCAACTTTGATTTTGCCATATTTGCACTATGGTGTGCTAGCTTGGGGCAACTCATTCAAATCTCAAATGGATAAATTACTACTGGTACAGAAAAGAGTAATACGAATTGTTTGTAATACTCACTATCTTGCGCATACAGATGTTCTTTTTTTTAATAGTGGTGTTTTGAAAGTTGAAGATATTTATCATGTACAACTAGGAGCTCTAATGTATGAATTGAATGCAGGTCTACTGCCAGTAGCCTTGGCTGGAATATTTAAGAAAAATAACGTATGTATTTAAGCGCAAACTGAAGTTACTGTATTTGAGTCGATATCGTCTAGATTTATAGTTGTGATCAATATTTAAGAAAACTATTTGCTATATAGGTCAGCATTATTCTACTCCCGTTTCTCACATCTATTCATCTGTCTGTCTTGTTTAGTTTTTGTCTGTGTTTCAGTCCTGTTGCTCGTAGTATATTTCTGTTCCTGTTGTTTATAGCCATTATTTAGTAGTCAGTAGATTTTATTGTACTTATTTATGTTTAATATTTTCTCAGTTGTTTAGTTAGTTTAGTTTTGTAAGCATTTAAATGTACGCAATTTTTTTTTTATTTGACGAGTTTGTTCTTTTAGGACATACTCTTAATCTACTCATGAGGGACCTTAAATCCACAAGCCTTGCTTTCAACCAAGGTCACCTCATCTTTCTATTGTAACGCCATATTCTGTTCACTCCTTTATATTCATGTCATATTTATAATGTGTGTTATGAAAGAAAGATAAATAAACTTGAAACTTGAAACTTGAAACTAGTTGTAAAGCATTATTACCGTAAACATTCACATGGACATGGCACACTTTTTGGTTTCCAGCACTATCACGTGTAGTATATGTAGTGTAATGGTCTCCTTCGCTAAAAACAGAACCGGGATGGGGTCCATGAATGCTGACAAGAGAGAGAGAGACACAGAGAGAGAAAGATTCAAGTGTATCATGATTACGCAAACTCTGTGAATATAAATCTTTATATAACAAAGGGCATTTGATAAATTCAATGATAAATTAAATGTACAAACTATTGCAGTAAAATGTATGCTAAATGGTCAACTTTTGATGCTACAAGCAAAAGTTCATGATATGGATTTATTGCTAATAAATGTGTATGCGCCCTCCCAAAAGCAACATAGGGAAGGCTTCTTTCGAAAGTTAAATTCTGAAATGATTAAAAATTATAACCATGACCGTGAATTATTTCTAGGGGGTGATTGGAATTGTGTGCTAGACATGCACAAGGATGTACGAGGAACGGAAAACAGATATTACAAGACACCCGTAAACCTCAAAAAGTTTGTTAAAAGATATGCTCTATGCGATGTCTGGAGACTAATGCATTTAGATATCAAGCAATACATATGGAGAAACATATCTCTCAAGAGGGCTTCGAGATTGGATTTTTGGCTTTTATCTAAACAAATGAAGGTAAAAACATTATGTACTGATATCCGTCCTGCCATCAGAACTGATCACAATGCTATAACACTTAAATTTTGTATCAAACAAAATGAAAGAGGACCAGGGTATTGGAAAATGAATACCGATATCTTAGATGATGTAAATTACAAAATGAAAGTTTCCGAAATTATCTATTCCTTTTGTGAAGATGAATACCCTTCCTCACAAAAAAGGTGGGAAATGTTTAAGATTAGAATTCGTGAATTTTCACAACAATTCTGTAGAACAAAAGCACTCGATAAGAAAAATGATAAATTTTCATTAGACAAGAAATTGTGTGAACTTGAAAAACAAATTGATGTCAGTGTACCTGATAAAGAAATAGAAAAAGAGTACACCGACACAAAGGAGAAGTTAGAGAAGATTTATAGACATGAATCTAGAGGAGCTGGAATCAGAGCTCGTATTAGGTGGATGTAAGAACTTAGGAGAGAAAAGTACGAAGTATTTTTTGGGTTTAGAAAAGAGTAATGCAAAGAAAAAGGAAATTTCACAATTAATACGTGGAAATGATAGTCGAATCGTTAGCAAAAATGAAGAGATTATGGAAGAGATTGTAAAGTACTATTCAAATTTGTATAAAGAAGAAAAGCATGATACCAAGAATATGAGCAATTATATTGGTTTTCAAAACATTAATCAATTATCTAACGAAAACAAAGAATTGTGTGATGGATTAATTACCGAAGAGGAATGTAAACGTGCAGTATTTGCAATGCAGAAAAATAAGACACCGGGATCAGACGGAATCTCTATTGAATTCTATCAGGTGTTTTGGCCACAGGTAAAAACATTGGTGGTTGAAGCGTTGAATGAGTGTTATTCAACAGGAGTTATGTCAGACACACAAAAGAAAGGGCTCATCACATTGTTATTCAAGAAAGGTGATGCTCATGATTTAAAAAACTGGAGACCAATCACTTTGCTTAATTATGACTATAAAATAATGGCAGCGGTTTTAGCTGCAAGGGTACAGAAAGTCATTGGGGAAATTGTACATGAAAATCAGACAGGTTATATAAAAGGTCGTCTGGCAGCCAGTAATGTAAGGTTGACAAAAGACATCATTGAATATTTTACTAAAAATGGTCAAACTGGAGCAATTATGCTAGTAGATTTTTCTAAAGCATTCGATGTCCTAGATATACAATTTCTTAACTCATGTCTAGAAAAGTTTAACTTTGGTGAGTCATTTCGCAAATGGATCTCTGCCCTATAAACAAATATTTCAAGTTCGGTATTGGTTAATGGTTGGATTTCCAAAAGTTTTGATGTTGAAAGAGGCATACGACAAGGATGTCCATTGTCAGCACTGCTGTTTATCTTAGCTGCCGAGCTCATGGCAAACAAAGTGAGAAAAAATAATATTATTAAACCAATAGAAATGGTCGGGTATGACCTTAAACTAAAGTTGTTGCAATATGCCGACGATACATTATTTTTTGTTCCGGATGAAACTTCATTAAATGGAATTTTACATGAACTGAATCAGTTTGGCGAAGTAGCAGGTCCAAGAATAAATAAAGAAAAGACAGCCATGATATGGCTAGGAGACACTGATATAAGTTGGAATTTAGAGAATCATGATCTGAAATGGTCCCACAAACCTATAAGATACTTAGGTCACTACATATATTTTAATAATAATGAAGCTCTAAAGATGGACTGGGAGCAGAAGTTGATAAAATTGAGGAAAATTCTTGATAGCTGGACAAAAAGAAGCTTAACCATTTTTGGAAGAGTCACGATACTGAAAAGTCTAGCACTTAGCCAAGTTACTCACTTGATCATGGTTGATTCCATCCCTCCAAACTTTTTGAAGTTGATAGAAGGCATTATATTCAAATTTATTTGGAGTGGGAAAACAGAAAAAATCAAAAGGGTTTCTCTTATGGAAGACTACAGTAAAGGTGGTATAAAAATACTTGACATACAAAGGCAATTGTTCAGCTTCCGACTGAAATGGTTAGGTAGATTTTTCAATGAGAGTAATGGAGCGTGGAAAACATTTTTTTCTTACTGGTTCAACTTATTGGGAAGCATCAAGCTACTGCTGAACTGCTCTTATAATATAACCACACTTAATGATATTCTAGTTCAAAAG
Organism: Strongylocentrotus droebachiensis; assembly: GCA_035222895.1. Taxonomy (NCBI): domain Eukaryota; kingdom Metazoa; phylum Echinodermata; class Echinoidea; order Camarodonta; family Strongylocentrotidae; genus Strongylocentrotus; species Strongylocentrotus droebachiensis. The sequence continues at coordinate 373,457 of JAVYIG010000833.1, read as the reverse complement.
AAAATTCCGTCATTTTACGTAGAAATCTTAAAGGCATGGGAAATGATTAGATACTGCACTACAGTGAAAGATGTTTGTATATCTATACATGAACCAGTTAAAGTTTCAGATCAGATTATTTGGCACAACAAACATGTGGTGTATGATAATCAGTCGCTCTTTTATAAAGGCTGGTATGACAGTGGTCTAGTATATTTAGGAGACCTTTTTACGAGAGATGGCTTTCGGTCAACAGAATATATTAGATCGCAGGTGCATTCCAAACGAAAATGCAATGCAATGTTTGACTATGCAAGACTTAAACGAGCGATACCTCCTGTATGGGTCAATAGTTTAAAAGAAGAATTTATGCATGATTATACTAGACAAGAAAATGAAAACAATGTTCCATATCTGTTGGTGGCAAATAAGGTAAAACATGTTACTGATATAAGTAGCAATCGTTTCTATAAACTCATTCCTTCGAGAACTGTATTAACTAACACATGTTGCCTTTATTGGGAAAAAAAACTTAATGTAGATATTGATTGGTCTAAGGTATTCAAGCGTAATCTTGCTCAAATTAGAGAAAGCAAATTACGAGAGTTTAATTTGAAATTACTGTATAACCTATTGCCAGTAAGAAGTAATCTTTTCAAATGGGGAATATCCAATGACGATGTATGCCCAACATGTAATATAAAAGAGGATATGAATCACGCATTTATAGAATGCAAACTAATTGAGCCCTTCATTAAACATATCAAAGAAATATTAAGAGATATATACAAAGTAAGGATATACTGACGCTCAATATCCAACACCTACTCAAAATAGATTGTGAAAGTCATTGTATATTATTCTTTACAATAGCATTTTGGACCATTTATAAATTGATTGTTAAACGAAATATAACTGGGATAGACAAGAGAAAAGTTGCTTCTAAACAAAATCTCCATAGAGAAATTATAAAAAGAATGGAAAGTAAATCAAACTTAAAGATGAACAGAAAGCTTTTACCAAAAGAACTGTTGGGTGTTATTTAAGAAAAGAAAAGAAAAGAAAAAAATGAAGAACAAAAGAAAGGGAATCAAAACTATCAGTATAATTTGTATGTTAATTATGATTCAATTGCTTTGCAAAGCAAAACTTAATTTCAATCCTTTGTTATGACAATAATAATGTTTTTGCGATTATGTAAATTTGATTTGTAGTATTGTATCTTTGAATGTAACCATGTATATAATTATAATCAATAAATCCTCTGATGAGGCAAAGAAAACAAAAATGACAAAGGGCATTTCTTAAAGCATTTCATTGGCTGAGAAAATATCACGTGACTGTTAACAATTTGTGCACGAGCGTGCAATTTGATAGCCTTAATACAACCCACTCTTATATAGGTCCTTATCAAGTAATTGGCTAAACGTGGTCACGTGGAATTCATTTCAAATGTGCAATAGTTCCTTGTACTACCAAATGATTGGTACCTACTCGATACGCAGCAGTGTGTGAAGAGGTTAGTGCGCTTGTACTGTGTATGGGCCTATACTTGATTAGAACTGATCGTAAACGCGTAGAGAGGGAAATACGCTTATCTCTGTATGCATACTTGGTACTTGGTACTTGGTTTGGTAATCCCTTTAGCAGCTCACTCAGGAAGCTATACTGGGATGGTAGGTGAGGCGAGTAACTACAAGGAGTGTCGTAAATTGCAGGTATGGTGTGTGGACAAAGCACTCGTTAATTTACAGTAAAATATGCTAAGTCCAGTGCAAGTAAAAACCAAGCTAGTAAGCTTATATGATGTGGAAACCAACATGGGGCTGCATCATTCTGATGGAGGGTAGAGCAGCCTCCTTGAAGTAGGTTATTCATGTTGCATTGACTGCTGAGCCTTGCAGATGATTCCAGATCCTTATTGCTCTTGGGCAGTATGAGAACTTGAAGGAGTCAATAGTTGCAACAGGAATTACATACTTCAGGTTGTGGTCGTGTCTTCCGAAGTATGTAGCAGGGGTGACAATAGTTGGTGCAGGTATGGAGACAAGACGGTAATGGATCTTGTAGAGAAGGGTGCATTGGTCAAGGATTCGACGTGTGTATAGCGTGTCCCACCCTAGAGCTGCCACAAGAGCCTATGGTGATGTGGTGTATCGGTAGTCACGGTACACGAAGCGAGCCGCTGTTCTTTGTACTTGCTCTAGCATGTTTGTGACTGTGACGCTGTGTGGGTTCCAAGCCTCAGAGGCATACTCCGATTGGGGGCACACTAAGGCTGTGTAGGCCCTGGACTTTACATCCCTGGTACAGGGTGAGAGAGTCCTGCGAAGAAGACCTAGTCGACGGCTTGCTTTATGCCGGATGGTTTGGCATGCTAATTATTAAACTTGGGATTTCTTTCTCAGCGGTAATGAAACGTAACAATCTTGAAATGAATTCATTTCACATCAAATATCAAGGATCTAGAAGTTTCGTTGTACAAAACAAATACATGTTTTCATTCGTTCATTACAAGATATATCCGCTCTTGTTGAAGCTGTTTATGTACTTATCGTAGATAAGTGCTTACACGTATGGTAAATTCCCCCCTCCACCCTGATAATAAAGGGGTTTTATTGCTGGTAATTGCCCCCCTCATTGACCTCATTAAGTATATGTATGACCAGACCAAATGTGCTGTCATCGTAAATGGTAAAGTTACGGAATGGTTCCAAGTTATGACAGGCGTCAGGCAAGGCTGTCTTCTTTCCCCAAGTCTGTTCAACATCTTCCTAGAGTTTGTGATGGCAGATGTCAAAAACCTAGACAGTGGAGTTCAGATGGGTGGCATACGCATTAACAACATCCGCTATGCAGATGACACCACTCTACTCGAACTCATCTATGACAAACTCCAAATATCAACAAACAAGCTGGTGGAAGTCTGTGGTAAATGGGGCATGAAAATCAACGCAGCTAAATGCAGAATCATGACAATCGATGATATGAGGAGACTTCAATAGATGGCAACCCTATAGAGAAGGTAGAAGACTTTGTCTTGCTTGGAAGTGTAGTCCCCTCGGTTACCAAAGATGTCAAGAGACGCACAAATCTAGCTTCCTGGGCATTTGGCAGACTGAGAAACAATATATGGACCAAGATATTTCAAGAGCCCTGAAGGTCAGGAATTACAAAGCCCTCATTCGTCCTATAGCCACCTACGGGTCAGAAACGTGGACGCTAAGGAAAACTGACCGGGATAAACTGGAGACCTTTGAGATGAGATGTCTGCGGACAATAGCAGGAGTCCATCTTCTAGATAAAATTAGAAGCGTAGACATCAGAAAGTCATTGAAAATCTCCAAGACAATAAATGAGGAAATATCCAGCCGCCGCCTGAAATGGTTTGGACATGTGGTACGTATGCCACAGGAACGCCTACCAATACAAGTCCACACCAATGACTTTACTGTGCCACGGCCACCAGGACGTCCTCCCCTGAGGTGGAAAGACCAAATCCGCCAAGACTCTGGATTAAGCCTGGAGGCTGCCCAACACCAAGCCAAGGACAGAAGTGAATGGAGGCAGACCACCCGTAGGAGCGCAAGGGGACACTCCGTCCTGTGCACTTAAGTCAAGTCAAGTAAGTCAATTGTCCCCCCAGAGGGGGGGGGGGGGGGGAGTGATTGTCCAGGGGGGTAATTTTCAGGGGGGTTTATAACAGTCCTCGAGATGGGGCCATTGTCCACGGGGGTAATTGTCCTCGGGGGTAATTTTCCAGGGGGAATTTAAAAAATCTAAAACCAGTTCATCACCCGCGTTCCAATAGAGGTCCAATATTGGCTTGTAAGTTTACTGTTGTCATTTTATGGTGATAATTCATTAATTCTAGCTGTAAAAAAGTGTTTGCTTTTTGGGAAGGAAACTCAGATAAAACCTTTCTGAAAATGTTTTGTAAAGACATATTGTGTAAAAGAGAAAAACTCCCAATTAACTCCATTATTTTCTTTACGCTGCAATTGCAAATGAAAAACAAAAAGAATACACTCCAAACAACATACCATTAACAAAAACATGAAGAGGAGCGATAGATAAGTGGTAGATCAGTGGTCTCGAATCCGGGAGGTCCCAGGCTCGAAACCGATTTGATGCGCTAGTGCCATTTGATAAGGCATTAATCTTCAAAACCAGGTCAATCGGGTCGGGGTTAAAGCTGTCAGTCCCCTTGTTGCTAACTTATAACCACATACATGCCTTTTCAACAGTCGGGCAAGCCAACCACCGTCTTCAAACTACAGCATCAACATCATAATCGTCACTTACCTAACTTCAGTTTTGTGTTTCTTTTGGAAATCATCATAACCAATCGGTTCCTTCCATGAGATCCCTGTTCTTGTTGGTGTTGGTGAAGTAAACGTCCCAAGGTCACCCGGACACTGGTCGAAATATGGCGGTTTCTTATCTATAGTAAATGGAAAATATACGAAAAGGGGAATATTAATTGTGTGGGCATACGGGCACTCGTTACACGTAAATATTCTTGTGAGCTATTATAATACATGAACTGATCACCAGGACTTCGAATGACAAGTATTGTAATTTCTTAAACATCATTGATACTTTTCACTTTTCTGTGCCTATACACACATGCATATAGCGTCATACATATATACGGTGCATATACGGTACCAAAAAGTCATTTTGCGAACGCTATCTGAATTTCAAAGAGAAAATCACATTTCTGGAAAGTTCATTTCTGCCCTTTCATATGACACCTCTATCAGGAACCATAAGCCAATGCTATGTCCCTTTAGCAGCCAACAACAAGTTCTGTAGAACTTTGCAGGAATTATGAATAGGCCTATGTCATGTATGTCCTATCTGTGAAATTTAAACGTTAGCAGTGTCCTAATATTCAAATTATGCAAGGAAACCCGTTTACTTGCTACACTGTAAAAAATAATTTGTTCATTGGTAATTTTTACGTATTTTTTCCATGTAGAATTTACTTGTAAACATTAGTTTTGCCACTTACGCACTAAATTTAAGTCTTGCTAACTCAAACTTTCAATTTAGTAGAACATACGTGGAATATTTAAGTAAAATCAAATACATTAGAACTTTAAGTAATTTCAGCTTGTATTAATTTAGTAATTTTAACTCAAAATCAGAAATTATACGTATTACTCAAACAATTTATGTTGATTATTCTTATCTTTTTAAAGTAAGGACCGATGCAGTGCGTAATAGAAATATTTACATAATTTAAGAATATTCATTTAAACCAAATTAAACTCTTTTTTAAATAAAACAATTCTTTTTTGTGGTTGAATGAAAATTTAAGGACTTTAAAACATTTACTAATTCATTTAACATGGCTAAGCAAAGACAAGACAATTTTTAATTGTTACCCAGTTCAAAACAAATAAAAACTTGATATTTCAGGAAATTGTCAACCAATTTTCCTTTTAAGATGCTACGATCAAGTATATATAAAATTTGGAGCCTTTCAATATGTGTCGAATTGAAGCGTATGTAATAGTTTGTGATGGTGGTAGATATATATATACGGTTAAATCTTAAATAGAAGTAGTGTTAGTGATTAGTGATAAATCTTAAATAGAAGTAGTGAATGATTAGTGGATGTTACTTGTTAGATTAGATGGGTACCAAATCATGCAATATGTAATCCTATCATAGCTTTTTTTTAATTATCTAAAATGATTACAATACTTAAATTATTTACGTTAATGTAACTCGATTTAACTGAGTAAAAATGTATTCAGCAAAATAAGTAAATTCTACTTAAGATGCCGTAGGTAATATTTACTTAATAAAAATAAGGCAATTCTTTTCCTCAATTTTATCGAGTTATTTCGACTATTATTTTTTTACAGTGTAGACTTCACTGTCAGACTATTGAGTGACTGAATGGCTTTTTTTCTTCTTTGGTAATAACAAACATAAAATGAGCTGTAAAGGGTACACGAGCATTTGTCTACATCAATAATCCACTTCTTGTAATGGTCAAAATCAAACTGATTGAATCTTTGCGCAGCATAAAACGTACTACCATTCGGTACAATGGTCTGAAAATCAGACTATTACTTACTGGCTCTATAGGTCTTAAGTTGATTCGAAAACTAATATTCGTTATTTTCCCAATTAAAGACATTTTCAAGCCCCCCTTTTTTTATAGGGAAGTTCTAAATTAGTAATATTTTTCAAATGCCGTTGGAATTTAACCTTCTCATTTATTTGGCCTCCAAATGGGACATAGATACCTTTAAGTAATGCGTGCATTTCCATAAATTATATTATGCCTAGGTCACATTTGCCGCGGCGGCCGTGCGGTCTAAAATATCTACGGCCAATAGCAAATAAAGGACCGCCGCAGTATTCCCACGGTCACATATGGTAGCGTTCACATTTGTTAGGGTAGCCGCAAGGCGTATTTTGAATTTGTGGAGACAGAAAATCTGCGACTGCCGCACGGCCTTTGAAGTGATGACGCACGGTCGCCTTAGGGCGTCCTTGCAGCGGCCGTAGCTTTTTGACAAATACTAAGGCAGACGCAAGGTAGCCGCAAGGTGCCCACAAGGCGGCCAAAGGGGGAACCATACGGCGACCGTGCGGCCAGACTGATGTTACAGCTTCAACTCTGGAGTATATTTACAACGCAACGCTACCGTACGTCCGACGTACGGTCGCCGTGGAACCGCTCTATGGCATGGCTATACGGCGTGTCTAATCGCTACAGCGAATAAGTTATAAGTTATAAGTCCGCGTTATAATCCCACGGTGACCCGTACGGCATGTAAAGATAGGGATACGCCCTAGGGTGACCCTGAGGCCACCGCAAATTCTCTGCGGCCGTCTCAAGTATCTCTCGATTTTGGGGGCGTAAGGCCGCCGTATCCAAGCCGTAGAGCAAATGTGACCTAGGCATAAACGAATCCGTTCCACTGGCTATCTGCCCTAACAAGAACCAGGGAGGCGAAAAAGAAGCAGTGGAATCAAGCCGCTCTCTTTTGACCCCATGCTCTAAGCCGCCGTAAAGATACGCGATAAGCTGCAACTGTTGACCAGGTGGTGAGATAAAAGAGCGCATGAAATATCAGGATTTAGAATTCCTATATCAAGAAAATGGTATCCCAGCAGATGTTCGCTGTCCCTTTTAATGATTTTTTTTAATCAATTGTTGAATGTGTAGTGAGTAGAAAAAGCGAACACAAACTTGTGTAATTTCATCCTTTTTCCAACTAAAAAAATACAAAAAACACACGAAAACACGCATTAACAAACTTAAATTTATCGAAAATTGTAAATCATGTATAATATGACGGGGCATTAAAACATGAGGAAAAAAGCGCATTATCTTAAAAATATTTAGTTTTTGTCAGGATCTAATTTTCCGTTTACCAACTCTGGCACACAAAGTATAGGAAAGGCGGAGTACTGAATTTGAAAAATTGTTCGACGTACTACTCCCAATACAATCCCCATATAAAGTTCATAATTTATACCCCCTTTACATACACAAATTTTTCTTACGAGTCCTTACGGATCACCAACTCGTAGTCAATCGCAAGCATCCGTAAATAACTCGCTGGTATCTGTAAATAACTCGTCACAACTCGGAACAAATTGCAGACACTCTTAAGCACGGATGGCCAACCTTTTAAAGCTCGCGGGCCACACTGACGATTGGCATAACTTGGCGGGCCATAGGAAGTCTTCTCCCCCCCCCCCAAAACAAAAAACACTCATGCAATACGTGGACACACCTGTAATTTTGCAAAGACAAACAAGCAAACAACAAAATCAGTGGGAAAAAAAAACGACGGAGAAAAGGGCTGCAAGTTTCAAGACAAGTATGGCATTTCAAACATATTTCTCGATTCAAAACATTAATTTGTATATGTACAAACTGAAATTAACACCTGGAGTAATATTAATGCCCGGGGGGGGGGGCTCAGATTTGGCTTGGACGGGGGTGTGCCGCTCAAGCCTCGAAACCCCTACCCATTATTAGGGATAATTTTTCTCGAAAAAAGACCCTTTTCCCACAATTTTTGGGGGTGTTTGCATGGCAAACGCCCGAATTTTTTTGAAGAAACGGACCCATTTTTAATGGTATTTTTGTTAGAATTGGGGGCCCATGTTTAGAGCGGTACACCTTATGCGAATACCCCCCCAGGTGTTAATGTAATTTTTTTTAGGAGTTTTGTATCAACCACGTAACAAATATGTTGTGAATGATGGCCGGGAACGAGTTATGGAAATAGAGATAGCTGTTTGTAAATGTTTTACCCTATTTCATCGCTGCTATGCGGGACGCATTTCATTTATGAGCTATTTTTATTATCACTTCTTCAATGCTCCGCGGACCGCACCAAAATAGGTCGCGGGCCGCGGGTTGGCCACCCGTGCTCTTAAGGATCCGTGAAAGGAGAGGCAATTTTGTTGACATGTCAAAAATCTTCTTACGATTCAATTCAATTCAATTCAATTTTATTTCGCAATATAAAAATCAAAAATATATACAAAGTAACGGTAAATTTTAACTATGTTAACAAAGGTTATATGCGGGGCTTTCCATGAAGGTTGCGAAAACCTGTGAAGTCGGATCGCCCATTAAAGAATGAAAAACAATACAAAAAGAAAAATAAAATATTATAAGCACACACAAATACATCAAGTAAAATAAGCAAAGTACAAACACTTGAACTATCTATAAGACAAGAGAAAGTAAACAATATATAAAGGGGGAAAAGAAAGGAAAACAAAATAATAATGAAAGAGGGTTCAGATATAAAAATAGAAAGAAAAAAAAATCAACAACTGTGCTGATTAATAATTATTTAGTAATAAAATGCTATATTGTTTTCTAAAGGAAGATATGAATTGTGATTTCGTTATTACTTGGGGAATCATATTCCTCTGTTTAGGACCTAGATAACTCATTGATTTAGCTTCATAACTAGACTTAACAGACCATAAATGAAATTTGTTGGAAAGTCGTGTATTATAATTATGAATTTGACTATTATATTGAAAGATGTCTGAAAAGGGGGCAGGTAACAACTTGTTTTTATATTTGTACATGAACGTTGCGATCTCTTGCTTATTTATATCATATATATTTAATAACGATAACCATTTTAAACTAAGGTGTGGATGGTGCTAGATAATGAGAATTGGTAACTATTCTTAAACTTTTCTTTTGAACTTTAAATAGTGAGTCTAATTCAGTTTGTGTTGCATTAGTAGCCCATACAATATAACAATATTTCAAATAAGGGAAAATAATGGAATGATATAAAGTTATCAAATTTTCGGGTAACAAACTATATTTTAGCTTATTTATCAAGCAAGCATTTCTGCTGATCTTATGTAAAACGATAGTCCACGGATTGCTTTTTTTGTAAACAGCTCGTAAATAGCTGGTAACAATCCGTAAGTATCGTAAACCGCTCGCAACAACACGTAACCATCCGTAAACTCCTCGCAAGAATCCGTAAATGACTCGTAACAAAACAAAATTAACGATTTGTTACAGTTAGTTTACGTATTGTTTACGAATTACTACTAGTGCTTACGTGTTGTTTACGATTTCATTCGGGTTGTGTTACGATGGCTTTACGGATTGTTACGGGTTATTACGAGCACTTTACGTGTAGTTACGAGTACTTTACGGATATATATATATGTATACTTAACGTATTCTTCACGTTTTGTGGATATCGTAAGGACTCGTAAATACTCGTAACTAACTCGTCACTATTCGTAACAGCACATAAACAGGTCGTAACTAACAGGTTAGTAGCTCGGAGTTATCAGTGACAAATCGTAACAAAATTGTGGAATTCTGCCATAAATACATCGTAAAAACTCGTAATAAAATCCGTAATAAGCCGTAAAAAGTTCGTAATAACTCGTAACAACTCTTAAATCGATCGTAAAAGTGGTCAAATCGTAAGGATCCGTGAAAAATCCGTGAGTTTGTGCAATCCGTAGGGACTCGTAAGAAAAATCCGTGTATGTGAAGGGGGTATAACACTGACATTTTGCCGGTAATTTAATATTTTGTATAAAATATGAAACTGGTGCCTAGCCTCTGAAATTCCCAACAATGGAAGAGCGGCTCAGAGCATGGAACTTCAAGGCCAAGTGGAATGTTATACGCATGCGTTTGAATAAATTTCAAGAGTTTCCGCTCCTTCTCTTTCACCTCCCTGCAACAACAAAGACGAAAGACTTCATGCATGGCTGAGCGTCAACGAAAAAAATCTTCTGTGTGCCAATGCCCTGAGCCATAATGCATGGCCGTACAAAGGATTTTTGTATGTTGGGGACCGGGGTAAAATGCAATGAATTATTGATAATTTATTGCATTTTTAAAAATTTGTTTTATTTGTGGGAACTGCCCCTACCCTAGCCCCCGCTGCGTACAGTCATGGTTCAGTGGCAAAGCAATGGCCTCGTAACTGTGAGGCCCCAGGATCAAAACCGTGTCGATGTACTATATTAGTGCCCTTGTGTGGGGCCTTAATCTTCATTACTGTCATTTATGACTTAAGGGCGTAGGTCCCCTAGTTGATAAGCATAGTAGCATATACATGCTTTAGCAGTCACGCAAAACAAACACTGGCAAATTATTATTCAATAAAATCTGAGAATGAATACTATTATCTAGATTTATTAGGAATAAATCATTGTCAAAATAATTCCATAAATTCGGGTAAAAAAAAAATTCCAACTTCATGAGCAACAGTGTATATAAAAATTGGGCTCGGAGTTTGTGTGTGCGTAAGTGTGTGCGTGTGTGTATGTGTGTGTGAGTGTGTGAAAATGTGGAATACCGGTTTATTGAGACATTGGCTCTTTGTCGTATCTTCTACCGTATCTTTGCAAAGACTTAGAAGATGACAAAAATAAATGATTGTAAAACTAGCACGATTCAGAATGAACACACACAAATAAAACAAAAATATGAGGGGCTTATAGTTTTATTTTAAATCGTTATCTTTAAACATGATATTTGATTGAAATATTAAGTCACTGCAAATAACATCGTGAGGTGTCATAATATATTAATATGTATTTGTATAACGCTTTGACAGCAAGTTGGTAAGGAACCGGAGTACAGTATAACTGAAAACTATACTCCATCGGATCGCTATACACGTGATGTTTTAGAATCACTACACCCGTGCTTGCCTAACTATGTATTGATATTGAATTTATATAGAAAAAGCAAATTAACCATCTTTTTCAGAATGTCTATTTGATCTCCAGATCATAAAGAACAGGTCCCGTGCTGAACTAGAAATTGTTACCCGGGGTCGCGTTTATAGGCATTGCTTTAAAATCGGGTTAAACCAAGGACGTTTAATAGTCTGAGGTCCAAATTTTCGTTTTAGTAAACATGATTAAGTTGTAAATGGGTCTGCAAGGGAAGAAAACCTTTTTGTCATTATCAGTGTATTCGACTTGAGAATATTTGTTAATAACAAAAACGCCCATATTTATTTCACTACAATATTTTATGATACTCGACGTGTTTCTAAAATCAATATCTGATAATTTTCAGTTTCAAAGATAAGCCAACTGATTAATTCCCAACAAAACCCCTTAGTTCTATACGCTCATTGGTTCAACGGAAAATCAATATTGGCCTAATGCCATATGGAACTTATTTTTAATGGGGTATCATCTCAGGATAAGAAAAAGTTGCTGAACACTTAACAGCGAATAGGATCCACATTATCTGAGTAGTCAGGCCAAGATATGGTTTGACACCCACAAAATTGCAACACAAGGTTTGTCAACGGTTTCTAGTAGTATTTGACCTCAGGAATAACATACTAAAAGTATACCAAAATCGAAGGTTCAGAAAGCTGTCATTTTCAAGATGGCCGTCGATTCCTAACAAATGGCCATAAATCACTTATTATCCATCCTAAAGGCATAATTTTGGTGTCTATCCCATGGTGTCGGGGGTCAGAGAATCCATTGAGACAAGTAAGAATGGTTTGTGATGGTCTAGGAAACCCCAAAATCCAAGATGGCGTACAAAATGGCCACCATAACATAAAAATGGCTATAAGTCACTTATCATCCATCTGAGAGACATAATTGGGGTGTCTATGCTATGGTTTTCGGGGTCAAAGAATCCATTAGGATAAGTTAGAACGTTAAGCAGTGGTTCGGGAAACCATGAAATCCAATATGGCGTCCAAAGGGCGACAAAACCACCAATATTTCTCAATAGAGGGCGCACTTTTTAAACACGAAATTAACTTATAATGTTTCTCTCTCACCCTTATGATGTCAACGACCCCCCCCCCTCTAGAAAAAGGGTCAATTCGACTATTGACAGGTCATTGTCAACACTGAGGGAGGGGGTCGAGGGGGAGGGGGAGTGAAAGAAAAAAGTAACAACTTAATAATAATGTCTAGACAAACATTCATAAAACCCACCCACTATACGATTAAGAATTTTAAAACCTTGTGTTGTTCATGTCATCTTTATTTATAGCGAATACACATGCAGATCTTCACGTACCTTCATTTTGATGAAACCCACCCATTATACGATTAAAAATGTATTCAGTGATGCATGCAGAGATTCAAATGAAAATGGTACCTAAATGTACTGGGAGGATAACTCTATTAAGATATATCGTGAAACCCATGATTAAATATTCATACTTCAAACAATACAACTTTTAAAAAGTGGGACATTTTTTCTGACTCACTCTGTAGTTCAGTGCACCGCACGGCACCCTGCCGGGCGCCTTGAGGACCACGGCTGGGTCCCGACAGGGCATCTTCCAGGAGCTATCGGTACACCTGCTCATCGGACGGAGCCCGCAAGGTTACCGGCCGGCACTCGCCCGGCACCCTGCCGGCACCCTTACGGGCGCCTTGCATTTCACTCGACCAATTTTCTCCGGGCACCTCCCGGGCGCCGCAGAATATGTGACCACACATGCCGTAGAAATGAAAATCGGACGGTTCCCGTACGGTCTCTAAATCCCCGGCAAGCCGTCGGGTAGGGAAAATCGTACGGGGCCCGGTTTATATGTGACCTAGCATAAGGGTGCCGGCATGGTTCCGGCCGAGTGCCGGCCGGTAAGCTTACGGGCTCCATCCGATGAGCCGGTGCTCCTATGTCTCCCGGAAGGCGACCGGCCGGGCGCCGTGCGGTGCACTTAACTATGTGTCATCTGGCACCCGCGCGTCCTGTATTTAAAGCTGCGTTGTACATTTTGAAATGCCGCCGTGAGGGACCCGCTCGGGCAGTATTCATTTCAAATGGCACCCGGACGACAGACGCCTATTGTTGTGCATATCACCCGGTGCTCTTGAGGGGCCCGGGAGGGAGCCGTAGGGTACACGTACGGAACCCTTGAGCACCGCAAGGCGCCCGTAAAGATTTTTCATGAGAATTGACCCCCAAAATCGTGAGGGGCCCGTCAGGGCACCGTCCGGAGCCCGTACGGGACCCGTAAGGTCCCCTACGGGCCCTTTACGGGCTTTCTACGGCCTAACGGTCAGATAAAAACGCCGGGAGAATTTGGAGCAGCCAACTCAGCACCAAGGCGCCCGTACGGCTTAAAAAAACTGTCCCGGCGCCCGTAGGAACTTTACGGCAGCCGGCCGGACACCGGCCGAAAATTCCCAAAATTTTTGTTTTTCCTCGCCGTACGGGCCCCGGAGTGTATATGTGAAAGCCCAATAAGCCAAAGCTTAAATTGTTAATCAGAAAATTTAAAAGATCTGATTCATCATTAACAAAATAATTATGTACTTGTCAATACATGACGAAAATATTCCCGGATTGGCAAATACTTACGGTATCGCAACAAGTATATTTTATTCTAATAAAAACAACAGCGAACAAACAAAACAAATTAACATACACACAAACAAAAAAACATACATACAAACAAAACAATACATAAATTGCCTAACATTATGTTAAGGACTCTCTTGCTTTGTTCACATTTACCTAGCTAATTCCCAAAATTATCACTCGTAATTTGTACATCTTTCACTCTATACAGTGCGTCCCAGAAAAAACGAAACCGAGAAGTATCGATGTTTTATCATAACTTAATCACAACCATAATTAATGAATGATACATATTTGGAAAGCTTAGAGTCCCCTCTTTCAGTTGATGCTACTCAGATGATGCATATTTCACGCATGAGTGATTAAAAGCAATTTGAAGGAAGGAAACCAAAAAGACATTTGGCGGGCGGTATCTGAATTTCGAAGGAAAATTCACATTTCTAGAAAGTTGAGTTTCTGCCCTTTCATATCACACCTCAATCAGGAAAAATGAGCGAGGAATAACAAAGTTCGGTTTGTTTAAAGTAGCCCTTACATTTTCATAATTTTAACAAACGAATTCGTTTTCACTGGGTGCCTGCCGTAGCAAAAAGCAGATTTGACAAAAGACTTAACTCCGTTTCGTTGACAATCAGCCATGCATGAAAACTCTCGTCTACGGCTGATTGTCAACGAAACGGAGTTAAGTCTTTTGTTAATTTCGTTTATTGATACGGCAGGCAGCCAGTGAAAACGAATTCGTTTAATAAAATTATGGAAATGCAATCACTACTTTAAACAAACAGAACTTTGTTATTCCTCGCTCGTTTTTCCTGATTGAGGTGTCATATGAAAGGGCAGAAACTCAACTTTCTAGAAATGTGAATTTTTCTTCGAAATTCAGATACCGCCCGCCAAATGTCTTTTTGGTTTCCTTCCTTCAAATTGCTTTTAATCACTCATGCGTGAAATATGCATCATCTGAGTAGCATCACATGAAAGAGGAGACTCTAAGCTTTCCAAATATGTATCATTCATTAATTATAGTTGTGATTAAGTTATGATAGAACATCGATACTTCTCGGTTTCGTTTTTTCTGGGACGCACTGTATATGATATTTCTCAGTAATTGCGAGACGAGAAGTGAATTAAACCAACCCTGAACTCGTTTTGTCACATTGAATTAGAATTATTAGGGAAAATTCGTTTCAAACCTACCTTTTGGGGGCGGGGCTCTGCGGCGTCGTCTTCGTCCCCACCAGCCACCTTCTGAAAATAGATTAATTGATTTTCATTTAATATGTATGGTTATATGAAAACATTAGCAAATTATATGTTTTAATAATAATAGTATTAATAATGATAATAATAATAATAACGACAAAAACTACAACAAGCACAACAAGAACAAAAATAATGATAACATTATAATTAATAATATTAATAATAATAACAACAATAATAATAATAGTAATGATGATAATGCTCCTCGTCTGAACGTAGTAATTTATGTTAATTAACAACTGATATCAAATTCTTTGAATCTAGGAAAACGAAATCACGAATTAATTAGGCCTCGAGTTTCTTGTTTTTGGTTCGGTGATTTTTCTTATTTTCCCATAAGCCTTTGTCTCTGGCTGATAGCCCTGTAATCTCAGAAGAAGAAAAAGCTATACTATCCAAAACTTCCAAAAAATGAATACTGAGAGAAATACTTTTCTAAATTCGATTGGAATCTATTACGCTAAGTCTGTACAAAACAATTTACATCTTTCTCTAAGATAAGATATATAAATGGACTTGGTTACGCATAATATTGGTTAAAATTCCTTTAAAAAAATGCACTTCTACTTATTGCAAAACGATCGAAGCTTGATGCCGAAATTGTTTATTCAATGTAACTCCCACACGGACAATCATGACAATAAGATATTATATTAGGAAACTCACCTGCATTGTCTAACAATGAAGCAACTATTATGCAGGTCAAAACCAAAATGGCAAGTTTTGCCATCTTCAATTGTTGGTGCTCCTTTCTTTAAAGCAGTGCGTCAGGATATCTCCACCGATCCTTTGCCTCAAACGTTCAATAGATATTAGCGGCACAAGTATGATTGTGAGACAGACTGATACAGGATAAACAAATATAGAAGCGTTGGAGAGATCGCATGATCAACTTAAAACTCAAAATTTGCACACGACGCATTGAATGACTTATGACTACTGTGTCCAGAGGGAGGGACGGCTGCCTTCTTATGTTAATTTTAGATTGACTCTCATAAAAAGTAACAAAAATGGAAATCAATTCGGGCGTGTTTGTACTCTAGTGTCGAGATTTATTATAAGCAAATATGATTTTATATGATCGTAATAGGCGTAATCGCAAAATTCGGACAATATTTTTTTAGTCGGTTTTTTTTCCATCATTTATTAATTGAATAATACTTACATGAAAACACATGATTATATTGGTTACAAAGAAAAGAAAAACACATGAATTATACTAATTTCACAAAATTAATTATATTTTTTAAAAACATAATTAACACTTTTTTTCCAGAGGTAATACTTTTCAAAATTTGCCCTTTATAATGTTTCCTTTAAATCAATGTCGAATATTTTTTGTAAAATTAAATCATCTATAAAACACGAGAAGCTAGATTAATTAATAAATTTTTAAAAACACATATACAGTGCGTCCCAGAAAAAACGAAACCGAGCATTATCGATGTTTTATCATAACTTAATCACAATTATAATTAACAAGTGACACATATTTGGAAAGCTTAGATCCTCCTCTTTCATTTGATGCAACTCATATGATTCATATTTCAGCATGAGTGATTAAAAGCAATTTGAAGAGAGGAAACCAAAATGTCATTTGGCGGGCGGTATCTGAATTTTAAAAAGAAAATCACATTTATAGAAAGTTCAATTTCTGCCCTTTTAAATGACACCTCAATCAGGAAAAATGAGCCAGGAATCCTAATAATTTCAACAGAGACAACGGGATCGATATCCCCGAATTTTGGATGCGGACGATACGCCGCCATGACACTCGCCGTCCTGCCAGCCAACAACGGTCGATTCCATTCAGCAGACGGCCCGAGCCAGCGGCCCGTTGATTGGTCGAGTACCGTATGCGTCGGCCAATAGGCCTGGTGCATCAGCCGAACCAGCGGCCGAACCAGCGGCCTTGGTGATTGGTCGATCACCGTGTGCGTCGACCAATAGGCATTGGGCGTTATTGTTCCAATTATCGATCGAATTTTAGACCGCTTTACGGTCCTCCCGTAAAGTATAAAAGACCCTTGCTTATAACAGTTTTTATCACCTGACGAAGTATTGCAGTAGCATACGAAACGTCGTGATCTTTTAGATTCCTTATTGACCACATTGCGAGACAAACGAATATCACTAGCGATATTATTTTCGAAAGTTCTGTTTGTTTAAAGTAAGGCTTGCATTTCCATAATTTGATCAAACGAGTTCGTTTTCACTGGCTACCTGCCGTAGCAACAAACATAGTTGACAAAAGACTTAACTCCGTTTCGTTGACGATCAGCCATGCACACAGAAGACGAAAGACCTGGTGCATGGCTGATCTTCAACGAAACGGAGTTAAGTTTTTTCATCATATTATTCATAATGGAAGAAGAGGGTCACTATTCATAAAGAAATAGGGTTCGTTGATCATAAGGACCGCTATTCATTACGTGAGATGAGGGTCGCTATTCATAATTCAAGTAGAGGGTCATTACTCATAAGGACCACTATTCATAATACGAAATCGAGGTCGCTATTCATAATTTACATTTGGGGTCACTACTCATAAGGACCGCTATTCATAATACGAAATTAGGGTCTCTATTCATATAAGAGGGGAGGGTCGCTATTCATAAAACGACGAGAGGGTCGCTATTCATAATAGAAAATGAGGGTCGCTATTCATAATAGGGGCAGAGGGTCGCTATTCACAATACAAGGAGGTGTTCGCTATTCATAATACGAAATAAGGGTCGCTATTCACAAAACGAAAAGGGGGTCACCATTCATAAAACGAAATGAGGGTCGCTGTTCAAAAAAACGAGAAGAGGATCGCTATTCATAATAGGAGAAGAGGGTCGCTATTCATAATACAAAGTGAGGGTCGTTATTCATAATATGAGTAGAGGGTCGCTATTAATAATACATAATGAGAGTTGCTATTCATAATAGGAGCGGAGGGTCGCTATTCATAATACGAGGAGAGGGACGCTATTCATAATACGAAATGAGGGTTGCTATTTCTAACACGAGAAGAGGGTCGCTATTCATAATATAGGTAGAGGGTCGCTATTAATAATACAAAATGAGAGTCGCTAATCATAATAGGAGCGGAGGGTCGCTATTCAAAATGGGAGTAGGGGTCGCTATTCATAAAATGAGAAGAGGGTCGCTATTCATAATATAAAGTTAGGGTCGCTATTCATAATAATAACAGGGGGAAATATTGGATGGAGGACACCCCCAGGGCCATGGCGTAGCCGTGGGAGGGGCGACACATGGCCCTGAATATTTGTCTCTTTTTAAAGTAGTTATATTTTACCTTTTATCTTTGTTAATTATATAAAGACATGTGGTGACGAAAAAAAGAAGTAAAACATAACACACATATAATCCTATCGTAATTTGTCCTCCTTGATGGAAATCTTGCCCAACCACCCTGCCACAGACTGATCTTATCCAGGCTACGCCACTGAGACATTAAAGGGATCCGGTTACTTTGTTTTAGATTCTTTAAAAAAATCCTTGATTAAGCTCATGCTGAAATGATAATTATAAACCTTTAGGTCAATCAGGAACCCCATGACTTTTACAAGCCGATCGCCTGTCTGATTATCAGGATATTTATGATTGAAAATCGAAATCAAATTTTGCGTTTTTGCCAAACGGTTTTCATAACACTACAGTCTATTGGGGAAAACGAGTATGGTAAAAACCGGCCACTCAAAGGTTTTTATTTTTTGAGGCACTTTTTGATCATTTTAAAGCGCAATTTTTTTAGGGCTTCAATATAGCACCACATCACAGACACTGATACCACGTAGGGCCGTGTATCTCAGATTTAACATTGTTAAACGATCCCTTTAAGTAAACCAAGCAGGCCCATTATCATAGTTATTTAAAGGGCCCATGACATCGAAATACAAGTGTATTCCTGTTGGTATGCAGTCCTGCATTCATCCCATATTTTGATATGTAAACTTCTGAATTCGTTTCATAGATTTTAAAATATTTTTTTGAAATATTTGTTTTCAAACTTGCTAAGCTCCACCACAAAAACCTCCAGATCTCATTCCTCTTGTCACATCATATGTCAGTCATCAATGAGCTAACTTGAGAAAGTGGTATGTATCTTTCCCGAAGTCGACCACCTGTTACAATACGTAATACAAAAGCAACATACAAGTTGTCAGACATGCTGTAGCATCACCAGGAAAACAAAGGCAATGATGATGTATTGTACATATGTATGGAAGCATGCAATTCTATTATGAACGTGTGCTAAGCTGGGGAAAATTACATACCATTGTCTATTCTAGAATATTAGTTTAGTCTGACATGTCTGACATAGCAACTTATATGTTGCTACTGTTTGTGGTATTGCAACAGGTGGTCAACTTTGGCAAAGTTACATGCCACTTACTCAAGTTAGGAGGAGCAACAGAGCAGAGCCCGACCGCCCGAGTAAAGGGTGTATTTTTGACACACATAATAGAGGGGCTGGGACAAAACATAATGCTTGATAACAATAATGACAAATCGGAGTACGATTATTAAATGGCAAAGAGGAATTTGACATTCCCGCTCATCAAAACAAGTTCAGTCTATACCAATGGATTCTGTGATTGACACAGGAGTTTTGCAAAACAAAGAGATTTGTTGTGCAGAGGAGAAAGATTCATGCATGCATGTTAAAGCAGACTCTGAGATGATGTTTAATAGTAATAACCTCAATTCGGAGTACAACAATATTAAATGGCAAAGAAATATTATGTATGTGGTTGTTTGACATTATATGAGAATGACCTCTTTATATGGTTCCATTGTCAACATGTTTTATTTGCATTCAAACTTAAGAGCCAATTTGAAAGTGTTGCGTGTTATTGACATTCTATGAAATACAGTACTCACGAGTATAAATATTTGGAAACGGAGGATTTGCTTCGTAAGGTATTTTTTTTCTTGAACGCTTTAATATAGTTGACCTCCTATTTATGGTTCCATTGTCCACATGTTTTATTTGCATTCAAAATTAAGAGCCTATTAAAAAGTGTTTCACGTTATTGACATACTGTAAATTGGTAAATTATTACCTGGCAGGAATAAGAACTTCCTTAAAATGCTTAAGCGCCCCTGGCCACCTTGCTGGAACTAGAGTAATAGTTGTGGAGCGCTAGGAGTGTCAAATCTGACAGACATGAGCGCTATATATCATCATTATTATTATTACGCCTATATACGCCTGTTTGTACACTGTTTGCACAGTAAAGAGTATTGCGTCATCGATTTAGTCGACATTGATACAAAAAGGATACAGAGTTCTTATCAACTCTGAACAAAACAGATCAGCAGTAGTTACCCAAGGTTTATTGCACACGAAGCGTTATCCCCATTGCGTTATTAACTGCGCCAAGTGAACCGGTAAAGCGAATTAGCCCATAAGCCAGTAAAAGAACATTAAGTGTGCATTTTTCGTTTTGTAAATATTTATTTTTTGTACGATCTCCTCATCACATGGCGCGTCAAAGACCGTGCAAGTCACTCACTCTGTCCTACGTCAGTCAAATGATGCTTCGTGTACAACGAGCCTATAATACATACATAATAAAAGTTATTTCTGGCCATTACCGTTTTAGATGTCACCCCGGCCCCCCACTCAATGTTATTTAGGGTACGCATATGCTCGTTCCCTCTCTTTGAAAGCACCCCCTATCTGAGGACTGCCAACATTTCTGGACCCCCCTTTCGCGGGCTTTTCCTGCCTTGGAGACCCCCCTGAATCCGGAATACTGCTCAATGACCCCCCCTATCTCAGGACATGCAGACCAACCCCCCCCCCTTATCTCAGATAAGCTGTCATTACTGGTCGGCTCACACACCCAGGGAATACTCCAAAGAACTCAGCCTGCATTACGTACAGACATTTAGCACATGAAATACATACACAATTTCTGTGCTCGTGTTTACATTCATACCTTGTAAGAATAAACAAAGTCTGCAAATTAGTTCTATGCTCACTTAAATCTGCATAATATATCACCACCGGATAATTACTTCATAGTGCCTGATATTGAGACCTAGTTAGAAATAAACCTTCCATTATTCTTAACTGACATCACCTGTGCCTGCATGATGTGTACTTTCATATACTAATGTACCTGTCATAATAAATGGCTTATGTAATCAAACTCTGTAACTAAGTACATTATCCTCGTAAAGATACTCTTTAGATTTAACGTATCAGTAATTACTGCTATTTAATTGTAGGTGTCATCAGTTGTCACTAAACTAAAGTACCGATTTTGAGTGAAATCAGTTGAGTTTTGTACAGTGGTGTTTGAAATGTTGAGAATATAGGTTCAATACACAGGACACAGCCAGGATAGTAATGCAGCTGTGTGTGAATTAGCATAGACTACAGAATATGCTAATTATGGAACTATATTAAAGCTAACTACAGCCTCTTTATTAGATTTCTACAAAACATTTCCACGAATCTGACCACCAAGGATGCCTTTTTGTAAACTTTTTACCTATTTGGAGATAACGAGTAAGATTAAATAAACTGTTTAAAGATGAATTAACGAATTCAAGATGGGACTATTTTACATGACTCATACATTTTGGGGGATTCACCTGCTGCAAGGCGGCGCACGGCGCGAGGGCAAGAAATATTACTGTTCAGTATACAAGAGAAATCTGACAAACACTCCTCCCCCTCCCTCTTCCCTCTTCAAAAAAGAAAAGAGGGGGTCATTCGATTTTTAGGGGTGCCATTTCCTCAAAACTTAGTCTACCTGGGCCCCGTTGCATAAAACTTACCATTGGTGGTAACTTAATTGCCATCAATGGCAACTACCATAGTAACAGGGCTCAACAGCCAATCAAAATCAAGGTTTCCATGGTAGTTACCATTGATGGCAAAGTTACCATCAATGGTAAGTTTTGTGCAACGGTGCCCTGGAGGACGAACGCGCGGGCACATTTTCTTGATGTGTGCTTTAATCAAGCTAAAATGTTGCTAGTCGGACCCCCTCTTCCCTCCCCATGCACCCGCCACTGATTGAAATAATTGAAAGTGCATTATTAGTGGTTATATCCGATCTTTTCATTTAATACATGCAAGTTTCTCCACGTCTTTTGCCAGAACGTCTAGTTTCCCGGCTAAGCTTTTGATATCATTTTCGTGGTAAAAAATGTAATTTTGTCAGTAAAAAGGAAGTTAGGCCTACCCCAAAGAAGATCGAGGTATATACCGGTAGTTGTCCGATAATGTAGCTGGCAGTTGGCCGAATATTGGTTATT
Organism: Strongylocentrotus droebachiensis; assembly: GCA_035222895.1. Lineage (NCBI taxonomy): Eukaryota > Metazoa > Echinodermata > Echinoidea > Camarodonta > Strongylocentrotidae > Strongylocentrotus > Strongylocentrotus droebachiensis. Next base: position 351,082 of record JAVYIG010000833.1, on the reverse strand, counting down.
TTAAAAGTAGAAGGAAAGTGCAATATAAACTACAAGGAGGTCACATTTGAGATATATTATGGCTATAAGGAGAATTGTTTCATGTCCTCGTGGCAGCTACAGGGGAATTCCACTACCCCGATATTATGGTAATATTATGATTGGTGAAAGTTTGAGCAATATCCGATTAAAAATAGAAATGTTATGAATTTTTTAAGTGGTCATCAGTGTAACACAAATTGGCAACGCTGTGACTTATTTTCCGAGCTCCTCTCCGATTTGGTATGCACAGAAAATTTCATAAACAAGTGATTTCCTTAGTCATTGATAACAGAATATATTGTTTCATACTAAGGGGTTGAAGTTTTTCGTTCAGGTGAAATGGGGGGGGGGGGGGGGGTAGAGACATCGCAAGATACGTCACATAGTTACTGATTCGTGTTTGATTGACGCACCTTTAAATAGTCATAACTTTCTTATGTTTCATCGTTTTTTGCTCAAACTTTCACTAACTTGTTTCTCTCACTTTTTTGCTACCTTATTATCAGAGTAGACTTTCCCATTTAAAAGTGTAACAGAATGCTAAGTCCTAGAGATTATCGACAGCAATTCTTAAAAATCAACCGTTACAAAAGTGTATTACAAACTATCTCACATTACTCCCGTGCAAAAAAACAGACGAAAAGATGGAGAATATGACATGAATTATTAAGAAAACAGGTGAAATACGTCAAAAGAGTCCTCTGGTGCCAGTCCATACAGAAAAGTTTTGCTTCTCATCAAGTATTTTGACTGATTTTTGTTTGTGTGTGTGTGTGTGTACACGTACTGTACTTTTTTTGTTTTACACAGGTGAAAAAGTACACTCGTGCAAAATGTCTTTGTTTAATACCAAAAATTCACGTTTTAAGTTGCTTCCTTTTCATTTGTTTTGATTTGATTTGGGTTTGTCTATATTTTGTCTGGTATGATACTTTATATTTTAAATTGAAACTTATGAAAAAAAATAGAAGATACTGACTCCTCACTTTTCTTTTCTTTCACTCTCTCCCGCTAACCAACTCTCTGTCTCCCCCTCACTTACACACATTATTCTCTCTCAAGCCTCAAGGTTGCTATGTAAGAAGCTCATTCTTTTTATATAAAGTATTCCTATTTGGATGCTCAGATAATAGTTATCTCATCTACCAATAACTGTCCTATCATGACTCGGATACTTTCTGCCAGTCGTACTTTTTTTCTCGCTAGGATGCGAAATCAAGAAGGCCAATATATGCTGCAGGTAGGATGGGCCCGGGGGGGGGGGGGGTGTGGTTCATTAGATGACTATGTACATTGTAGAGTTGAGTACTTATTAGCATAGAGAGAAAAGGGGGTACACGAAGACAAGGGAAAGTATAGAACAAGATAAAATGATTGGGAGGGGGGGGGGTCGAAAGAGGGACGAATAGAATAAAAAAATTCAATCAATGAGGTTTTGCAGTATACTTAAAAACAAAATCGATGAATGTGAAATGCTACATGATTCGAAGTCCATAAATGATTTCTTAAGATAGTATACAAAGTAACGAAATACATGCATATACCATATAGCGTTTTTGAGGAAAGATATAATTATATAAGAATACAACTGAGGAAGAATGCTGAAATTGCAAGACAATTTAGGAAATTTTTATTGATCAAAGTTGCACAGCAAAGTCATAAAAGCCCAGGACAAAACCACATTTTGGTAAGTGCAGGCCATAAAAAAGGATTATTATATGAGACAGAAATAAAACATACTTAAAATTATAAATAAACATTTGAAATAATTCATTTTTAAGTTAATAATAATGGGAAATATAAATTTCAATAAACATTTGAAAGAATTCATTTCAAAATAAAATTAATGGTAATATAAATGTAAATACACGAACGATAATCAAACATGTATGTACTGTGCCATACCCCTTCTCACTCCTCTACCCCATTCAGCTTGTCTCCAGACGAATCCGTTACGCAAATTGTGATTTTAGACATTGTTGTTTTACATTTCGTTTCTGCCCACAGTCGGACTAGATACTAGATTATGCATAGCCTACAATACCCAATAAAACCATATAGAATACGATGTGGGTCTAACTACATTTCTACACTTTTCTGTGTTCAACGCGATGATATTGTCTGAATGATAACTGATTACCTTATTAATTTGATACATGTCTGTAAGGCTCTGGACCCCGCTGGAAATAAGCTCTCGAGCTTTCGTGGGTTATCCTGTTCAAGCTGACTTTTTTTTGATCTGTTATTATTGTATATTGTTGTATGTTGGAAGCTTGTCGAATAAAAATCAACCAATCAATCAATACTGTAATTTGTTGTTGTTGTAATGATCACAAAGCCTTGTATGTATAAAGGTCAATAAGAAAAATGATAAGACGTGTCATTTCAATATTAAAGCATGGACCCTGATTATATATAATCAAAATTGTTTCTTTGTCATTGACCCATAATCTCTGCTACTTTCCGTTTAAATACAGTATCTATATAGGTCATGGAGTTACACGAGTGTTTAAGATACAGCCAAGTTCCTTTAAAGCCATTTTTTGTTTAAAGGGACATGGAGGCAAAAGCACTTAACTTTCTACAACTATAGTTTGCACACACAACGTCCAGACAACCTGTTTGATGCGACTCATGCGAAAATGATAAAGAAAGCTTTATTATACAAGCAAGTTGTAAAGATGAACAAAATACATAATTATCCGTAACTAAAAGCATGTAAATAATGCTTTCGTCACATTCTTGTTGAACTGCGTATTCTTCTTGATAGTCCCTTTTCCTTGTTTTCCTTTTCAAACCCATTTCCCCACACTTGAATGAATAATGTACAGTGAAAGAAATACGCAATGTTCCTACAAACAGATATGAACAAAATAATCTCACACACAAATTGTTGTTCAGGTGAAGTACTACATAGATCGCAGATTCTTATTTTAAGAAAAAAAGTACAACGACTTCTTATAAAGATTTCCATATAGTTTAGAAAATAAAGTATCCGTATAATAAAACATTCTCCAACCGGTAATTCAATGTACAGCGCTGATTTAAAAGTACTATGTCCCATTTTAAGGCCAAACAAAATATGAACAGGTTATATTCCAACGGTATTTGAAAGACAATACTAATTTAGAACTTTCCTCAAAACGAAGGGGCTTGAAAGTGTCTTTTAGTGGGAAATAACGACAATTAGTTGTCGAGTCGACTTAAGTGATTGCAGTCACCTAAGTATAGTCTGATTTACAGACCCTTTTACCGAATCGTCATACGTTTTTTGCACAATGATTCAATCAGTTTAAATTTGACCATTACAAGCAATTGGGTTATTGATGTATATAGCAAATGCTCATGTAAATGTTACAGCTCATTTTATGTATGTTATTACCGAAGAAAAAAGATGTCTGTCAGTCATTCAATAGTGTCTAACAGTGAATCCTAGAAGGAAAACGGGTTTCCTTCAATACTAGGACACTGCTGACGTTCAAATTTCATACTAGGACATACATTACATATTCATAATTCCTGCAAAGTATAAGTTTTATGTTGGCTGCAAAAGAGACATAGTATTTTTAAGATAACATAATTAAGTTTTGAAGATTTTGAAAGGTATCACACCTATTATTTGTTTGAAAATGAATTCGAATTATAAATTAAAAACTATGAAATTCAACAGAGAAGGCATGTAATCCTTCTGATCTGAGTATTAACAGGAACTACGTCACACATCTACCTCATGAAGTACGCTGGGATCAAAGAACAGAGGGGGCAAATGACCATCATCTTCATTTGTATGACCTCTGTAGTTTGAAATGCACCGGTCCCAGTGACCCCACCCCCATGCTCTCAGAACCATCCCTCTGTCATTTGATAGTGGCGATCCGTGGTGATTATGTTAGTGGTGAAAATTATTGGAGGTGATGGTGATGGTGGTGGAAGTGATGATGGTCGTGAGGGTGGTGGTGGTAAAGGCGAATGTAATGGTGTCGCCATCGATGAAAAGGCTTCAACATCTGCAGACGCCCCTGGGTCACTGCATGGGGTCTGTATCAGGGTTTTACTGTTCCAGGGGCTTGTTGACATTAAAAGCTATCTTCGGACGGGGTATACGGTAGGGAGGAAGTGCTGATGATGACTGAGCATCAACACGGTTCGAATCAACAGGTTGATCAACAGAAGCCTCTCCACGCCGTTGTAGAGCATACGAATCATGTGCTTGAGAGTTAGCATCGCCTTTTACGATGCCAGAAACCTTGGCCCTTGGTCTGAAAAAAAAAGTTAAATAGTGTTTAGAGATTGTTTATTGATCTTACTCATCATACCGAAACATTATTATTATTAAAGCAGTGCTTGATGCAAGAGCGATGATTTGTTTTTGGAAGCAAGACGATGTTTGTCCAACATGATACTGCTTTTCACATATTTTGTATGAGCCTATAACTATATTAAGCACTCTAATGATTTGACAAGTCGCTTTGCGGAAACATTTTCACTTATGTGAAAGAAGAACAGTCCTCATATTTTCACCTATAACCACTACCATCTTTCCATTTTGCTGTCCATTCCCACTTTCTAATTTCTCTACCTGCCCTTACCCTCCTTATCCTCTCTCCCTCCCCTGCCTCCATTTACCCCCCTCCCTTTCCCGCCTCATTTTCTATTACTTTTAAGTCATGTGATGAGAACGTGAAATGTCAAATATACAGTTAAAAACTAATTTAGTCATAATTATATACCCTTACCATGTTTTGTAATTGTTGAAGAATGTGAATAACTCAATTTGGCCCAATTTAAATTTCTTGAGAATGTGAATTATTGAATATTACATCTCAAATTATTCAACGAAGGCCCCACCTTTCATACTTGAGTTATGAAAAACTCAAAACACATCAAATTACAAGAAGTATGGATTATGTAGCTGTTAACCGTATATAGGATATCTAACAAACGGAGGAGCTTTGAATGTAACATCAAAATAAACGTCTTTACCTAAAATATATAGGCCCGAATTCACAAAGGAGGTTTGTCGACAAACCTAGGTTTATGTGCGTCATATGACGCGTTTGAAGCGTTTCAAACCAAGGTTTGTCGACAAACCTCCTTTGTGAATTCGGGTCATTATGTTTACACCTTACATTAGAATTTTGAAAATTGCAAACTCACTATCGACACTTGCTACATTTCTCTCTGTTTGAATTTTGTGAAGTCCATAATGATGTTTGAGGAAGAAGAAAAAACAACACACACGCACACACACGCACACACACGCACACATACACACACATTTAACCCCTTTCTATATGAAACATCTTATCTCACCTGTACCACATGAAGTACCAGGCTATGGCAACTGCAATCACTAGAAGTCCTGCTATGACACTTGTCACAGAGATTATGATCTTGGTTCTCTCCTCTAAACCTGGTTCTGATGTAACTGGTGGAATAGCTTCTGAAGCTATAAGAAAAGGACCACAGTTTATTGACGACATACAGAAAATGTCTGATTAAGTGAAAAGAGGACATTTAGTCCCAAATGATTCAGTTAATTATCTTATCAGGAAAAGAAATATTCCAGCAGTTACATTATTCAATAATAATCTGTAAATGAATGATGTGCCAAAAAGTAGGATATTTATTCTGAATACTTATGGTATTGGCACAGGCAGAAACGATGGGGGGAAGCCTCCCATATATGGTAAGATATAAGTTATAAAAAGAAAGTGAGTGGGAGAGAGATAGGGAAAGAAAGTAATTGGGAGAGAGATAGTGAGAAAAAGCGAGGGGGAAGAGATTGAATATTATGAAGAGGAGAAAGGGTGATAAAGTGGAATCTCTTGTGGACCCTCAGTCAGTTAGTCACACCACCCCATTATTGATCATTCTTTATACCATCTTGAATTCATTTCAAAACCAGTTATATCTTATCAAAATTGTGTACATAGTCCAACTCCAAATTTGGCATATTATGAGATCACGTTTTCGCAAATACCAGCTTTAGCCTTGAAGTTCGCAGATATGGTATAATTTCTGTAAGACAGCTCACCAAAACAATCTGAGATATTGGTTGAGAAGGGCTCCGCTGTCACGGTATCATTCGGGCAAGGGATGCATTCGGTCTGTCCAGAGTCTTCTTGATATGTGTTTAGCGGACAGGGGTTGCACTCGTGCTCAATGTCGTCTGGTAGAAAGGAGTAATGTGTTCCTGGTCCACAGGGCACTTTAAAGAATAATAAAATAATTGTGTTTACCCATGGAAGCCTTACCAACTTCAAAGCTTTTACTCCTGAGGGTAACGCAATTATTATTGCTCCACTTATTATGATTGTTGACAGGTATTTTACCCATTTACACCTGCGAAAAGAGTGGCAAATGTGGAATAATATCTTGCCGAAGGACGTAAGTGCCGTGCAAGAATTCGAGCCCTCAATCAAAAGATTGAGAGTCACATGAACGAACGACACGTACTATAGCATAATGATTACACAATTTAGGGATGATATAAACAGTTACTCATTGATTTGAACCCGTAAGAATTTCCATCATTTGAAAAAAACTATATAATCTGAAAAAGGGACATCAGGTAACCCTCTGTGCGTAAACATATTTCTAAATTTCCATACGGTGATGGCCAAAATGAATTCTACTTTTAATTTAATTCTAACTGAAATTAGCATAACCAAATGCATTTTCCAGTTTTATCGGAGGAGACTTTAAATACTGCTCGCATATAAGGTTACTCCGTCCCAATAAGCAGGATAACGAACAAACAAATATTAATTACCACAATATCCAAACTGATCTGCAGTCAACAACCCTGGTGGACACTTCATATTAGCCCACAGATAGACAGAACTCTTGTTCGGTTCTAGGACCACATCATCAACGGTTAGGACCAAAGAATCCTGCTGGACTAGTCTGTCAAAGGTTTCCGAAAAGGAATCCAAAGGCCGTGAATCGGGTTCATCCCCATCTGTGAAATTAAAAGAAAAATGCTGAATTAAGTTTGATGACTATTGTTTTCTGGAATATCTGACAAAAATGCGCAGAGTCTGCCGGTGACCGACCTTTGTTTCGGTGACAACTACTCGGGGCCTTATTTCATCTCGGGCTATGAATTAGAAGTTGGGGTTAAGGTTTAGAAGTGTTTGGTCCAGAATTGAAATTATGAATTGGATTAGTGAAGGAAATTGTCAGCAGAGCAGTTGCTGCCACGGCGTGTGCCACGGACCAACCTCTCACGCTAGATAACTATGATCCAAAGTCATTTGAACATTTTTAAGAGCATATCGAATGTTAGGTATATATTTTATTATAGAACATATTACATGTTGGGTATAGACGTGCTTTATGGTTTGTGTAGGCATGTATACAAACAAAATAAATCATGCTATCCTGAGCATTTGCCAAAAGAAATACACATACCATGCCTTCATATAGGACAATGACGTTTCCGTTTAAGGACAAATTCTGTTTAATTGTGCAATTGTCTATATTTCTGAAAAGGAAAGGTCGATTACGAAATCTTTCCCCGAACTCACTTTGTTTCTATCTCATCCTATAACCGAGATAACAAATAATAATAATAATAGCTCGTTCTTATATAGCGCTTTTCAGGACCGGAGGCCCTCTCAAAGCGCTTTACAGATAAGTAAATTATTACATGTATTTGTACGGCTCATGGAACTGACAGCTCTTTTGAATAAGGACTTACATTTAAATATTAATGTAAAAAAAAAGATTTAATTCAAAATGCATATACACTTACTTTGCTCATGTGTTATATTCTGTAATGTGGTAACTATGAGAGTAACCCCGGTTTCTGCCGCTCTTTTTGCCCGTCTGTTGACACCGACGGACCCACAATTCACTGCCTAGATGTTGAGGGTATAAAGAAGAATTGCACTATGATCCCCATCGTATTTGCTGAATTTATAGTATCATGATACACTTTAATTGACAAGCTGTTAGACTTGTATTTCGTTTGGGGAAAATTGCAGAGAGGCATTCCAAAAGCAACCGCTTAAAGGGTTGTTCTTGATATTCACTATGGATATATAAATATATATATATATTAGGTCAATAAAAAGGAAACGATTGATCAAAAAAAGTCTGAATGTATCATTTAAATTTTTGATAATGGACTGGGTAATTTTAAAGTGATGGGTATATCTTAAATGGAATTCCTTCTTAACTCCCCCTATAAAAAGGGTTTAAGGAACATTCGATACAGAGGAAAAGAGAGAGGGACAGAAATACCCCGGAAACGATCAAATTAAGCTGTTGTTGTTAAATAGGCAAAGATCAGTTTTCGGAAACGCCCCCCTCTCAACAAATGCAATGGAAACTCTTATTACCAATCATGTGAAAGAATATGTTTTGACTCTTGAATGATACAAATTTTGCGGGGAAACCGCCTACTAATTGATATATTTGGTAAATTATTATATCTTTCTGGACTGGATAGATATAGGGTAGTCCCATATACAACTTTCTGTGTACAGTGCTTGTAACTTTCCCAAGACTGGGCCAAATTTCTTATCATTTTGATGATTCCAGAACCTTGCAGTACACACCAATACTTATATGCTAGATGATCAACCTTTTCTAATAATTCCACAGCGTGTCTTTCACAATGCAATCGCATGACCAGAACTGGTCAATACCTTTAATAACGCTGATCGACCTATTTCGATCCATGCCCCCTTTTATTATTGCCAAAGTGTTAATCATTTAGCACAACAGAGTAAATATGATCGGTAGGGTAAACTCCGATGAAATCCCATGAGCTTTCTATCTTATGAATTATACCATACACAGCTACCATTGTGCAAATTGCCATGATAGTTGGGAAAATTCTGTAGAAGAACGATTCAGGTGTGTATAAATGAGTAATAAGAGTAAACATTGCAAAAAGAACCCGTTCCTTACTTCCACACTTTCAATCTGACAGGTATCCCGACTTAAACACTCAAACTCCTCCTCATGTCCAAGAAGTTGATTTCTAAACCCATCTTCAATGGCTTTCTTTTCTGCTGAAGATTGGCAAAGAGCTGCGGAGTAGTCCACGCTAGAGAAACCGTTCGCTTCCATGGCTTTCTGCAACTCTGTGTTATTTTATTGAAAAGGGTGTAAAATCAACCCAGCAATGGCATTCCTATAATAATCTGTCAGCAAATCGTTAACAAAAATTTGTTGGAGAAGTAATATCTGTAGTAAAATATGACAATATCACGAACAATGTGATTAGGTTTTACACTCACCAACAGCTTTGAAAGTTTGAGGAACCCCTCGACTTTTGCTTGTAAACATTTTTTCAGCTGACTTGTCGGTAAATTTTGTTTAACACCAAGCTCCTCTTCGAAATAAACGAGATATATTCTCCTTTCTATCATCCGAAAAAAGTAATTGATCTTTTCAAACTCATTAATTGTATTTCGAAAGCAACTAACTAGTTTACTATCTACCTAAACAAAGGTGTTGCAGTTTTCTCCGTTTTTTAACGAAAATCTCAAGAGAGTGTTTTCTTCTAGGCGAATTCACAACAGCGGTTTATACCATGCCATACGGTGTAAACAATTATGATATAAAACTCCTGCTGAACTTAAAGTATACCAGTCATGTGAAGAAAGAACAAATTATGTTAAGCTAGAATGTATAAAATCAACCAAAAACAACAACTTTATCTGGAATTTTACAGGTTAAACAAATAACGAGTGTGAAGAAAATATAGGGTACCATAAAGACCCCGCGTATAGGGCTCGCACGTAACCCAAATTTGACTTGGGTTCCATGAGCACCCTTAGCTATTCTATGCGAAGGCGTTTTCACTGAGAAGGTGTTTGAATTGTTGTATCTTTTATTTGTGCAGAATTAATATTTTCAACTCATATTTTCAATACAGTATAGCCGAATGGAACTCCTTACATTAAGAGCAAAACATGTTGTGGTAATCGTTACACTTTTTAATATGCGTACAGAAGCGTATATTGCTTTTTCTTTGGCCATGGGGACACGCGTATGCTACGCTTGTGGGGGTTTAAAGTTAATTATATTCCACATACTAAGAATCTTGCGCTACGATTGGTCAAAAGTAAATCACGTGATGAAAGATAGTTCGCCTATCATTGATGGGAGAAGCAAAAAGTTCGTTACACTGTGTAGATAGTAGTACTATCTACACAGTGCAACGCACTTTCACTGAAGATAGAAGTACTAGCTACACAGTGCAACGCACTTTCACTGAAGATTATCCAAAAGCGCACTAAAACAGGCGTAATAGGCCTGTTTACTAATGTATTCACGGACCTTTAAATTTGCACACGGTTGTAAGCTCTGGCAAACAAACCGAGCGCAGTGTCTGCTACGGCCCTGCTACACACACTTTGTATACGGCGATGTTGGGAATGCGAGGAAAAAAAGGCTGATCATCGTCCTAATAAACTTCGTTTAAAACTGTTTGTTTTCCAACCTTAGGGTATATAATTAAAATAAATATAGTTTTTCTCAGTTGTACATGACAAATCTTCGATTTTATTTTCCGAAATCCGACGAAATATCGCAAAAATGGGAGGTAAGCATTGCTGTTACGGCACGTGTAACAGCGATTCACGGTACGCAGACAGACCCCATATGAATGGTGTGTTTTTCATCCCGTTCCCCAAACCAAAGACGAACCTGGAGAAGTGTAAAATATGGATTAAGAATTGTGGAAGAAAGGACTTTGGAATCGACAGGATTTCAAGGAATACCTACGTCTGTTCAAAACATTTTGTAGGTGAAAATGTCGTATAATCCGAAATCTGGTATACTTTCAAAGTTCTCGGTGTAGCCGGTGATTTTCATTGGGTCGTCGAACGAGCACCCCGCACGCTCCAACTTCTCCCGCAGCGACCGTGCGGAGTCGAAGCTCGCAAGGTCCGGGTCTTGGGGCAAAGCGATATCGGCCACAGCAGTCGCAAGTTGAACTAGTTTCTGTTTGTTGTACCCTGATGTCGTAACTCCTCTCTTTCTTAAATAATCGGTGAGCTCCTTCACTGTCCACTGCGAAAACGGCTTGCTGGAACTAGAACTCGATGTCGAAGGCGATGCCATTGTAGAAATTAGGGTGAAAAAAAGTCGCGGTCGCTAGCAATGGCTTTGTATGTGTATAGCGTAGCGGGCATGGAAAAACAATGTGGCGACCGTGCCGCACCACGCAAAGCTTGCCCTACGTAGTAACAATCGCTAGGGTGCGAGGGATTATGACGTCACTCGCATATCATTAGTAAACAGGCCTATTAAGCGCGCATTACCAATGAGCGCAATTAATCAAACACATGCGCGCACCGTACCCTCAAGGGGTTGGGTTAAACTTTTAACTTTTTTGGTATGAATTTGGGCCTGGTGTCTTTCATGTAGATGCATACACGTCCTTTTCTTTTTGTAGTTAAATTGTTTTAGATGTGGAATATAAAGCAAATAATCACCTTTTGGTTTCAGGCGATGGCAAACTATCACTTCCTCGTCGATCAGAATGTATACGCTATCTTTCCTCAGCTTTGCTTCGGAAAGATAGCTAATCCAGATCGCCTCGGAAGTGATAGTTTGTCCCATCACCTTCACCAACGGTAGTTATTTGCTTACTATCCAAATGGCCACTTTCGCGAATTCCGGCTAAAGTTTATTTAACCTACCAACACAATTGGGCAGTCTTGCATATGGATTCGCAGGCGTCTGGTGGTTCCATCGGTAGTTCGTGTCCTCTCCGCAGGAGAACTCGTCACGCTCGAACTTGGAATTCTCGGACTCGTATCCCGTTCGGCATTTCACTGTGCAAGTGATGAGCGTCGGGGTTTCATCGCAATTCACATATCCATTCAAAGGGCGCCTCAGATTTATACAACCTGGTAGTAAAGGGGAAAAAGTGGAATATAATAGATACTTCTGTTACATGTAAAATTTGCATTTTTTTCTGTATCTTGTAAAACATATTGATTACTTTTAAAATATCAGATGTTGGAAATTTGGAATGCCACACTATTGTGTAAATCCCCTATTCAAAACATTTCAAAAATATAAATGTCCCATTTGCAGGCAAAACAAATGAAAAGGTTAAATTCCAACCGAATTTGAAAGACAATACTAATTCATGAACTTCCCTCAAAACGAAAGGGATTGAAAATGTCTTTCAGTGGGCAAATAAAGAGCATTAGTTGTCGAATTGTCTTTAGTGATTGCAATCATTTTAGTAATAGTCCGATTTTCAGACCCTTGTACCGAATGGTCGCACATTTCGGGCTGCGCAAAGATTCTATCAGTTTAATTTTGACCATTACAAGAAGTGGGTTATTGATGTAGACAAATGCTCATTTAACTTTACAGCTCATTTTATGTATGTTATTACCAAAGAAAAAAAAAATGAAGTCAGTCAGTCAGTCACCCAATATTGTCTGACAGTGAATTCTAGAAAGTTAACAGGTTTCCTTACATAATTTGAATAATAGGACACTGCTAACGTTTGAATTTCACAGATAGGACATACGAGATAAATTTATTATTCTTGCAAATTTCTACAGAATTTGATGTTGGCTGCAAATGAGACATAGTACCTTTAAGTCCAAGTACTGTGTTTTCTGCAAGAAAGTAAACTACAGTGAGTGGAATTTTCACAAATGTTGAAGACAATAGTGTTCAGAGATGCATTTCCCTATAAAACAAAGTAAGGTGTTATAACAAATCATAATGAACGATATTTTCAGAGGACATGGTTTTTCTTTGCCTGGCATAAAATATTCTTCACATTATTCTATGTTTCATTCAAAATAAAGCTTACCTTTTAAACGTCCGGTATAGGTATTGAATTTGGAAACAAATCATAGTAAATTAGATGAGATACCTGGGCATTCCTGCGTGTTACACGGCTCCTCCTGCTCCCCCTCTCCCTCGCATGGTTGACCGCCATTTTGTGGTTCCGGGTTGTCACATTCTCGATACCTAGAATGAACTCCACCTTCACACGTGACAGGACACTCTGTCCAAGGACTCCATCCACTCCAACCTCCATCAACTATGACAAAATAAAAATAAATTAATGATAACAATTGATACAGTCGCTTTTATGATTCACAGCACCTTTATGCAGATGTTCCACCGCAGTTGCCAATGATGATTCCGTCGGTCACCTGACCGCAAAAAGGATATTTATATAAATAGCATTGCATGGTTGAAATGTTCTTTTTACAGAAAGACGACGCTCTGTACTATTTTGAACTATTTCTACTCACAGAAGACAAACCCGACACCGAAAAATTGTTCAAGAACATGGTGCTTTTGAAATTAAATGTTGAAAAATTCGTTTACTTTGAAGAAAAGCAAGATTACGAGGGCACGTGACAATGGTAAGGAATTCTCTATGTCCAGATATATTTATTATTTCATAGTTTTTCATTATTGTCATGAAATGATATACATTGTTACCATTGATATCGGAAGTCAACATTAATTTCTCCTAACTCATATTTGGTAATTTTCTTTCAAACTTTGATGTTTTTATTTCATTTTGAGACATAGCAACAAACAACTCAAATATTAACGTGATATTTTTATGTTGCCCAAATTGGATGTCTGACCAGTATGTTTTTTAGCCTACGGTCATCAACAAGAAAGTCTAGGTTTAAATGTCAGACCTAATACACTTACATTTTAGCTGGCGCACGCAAAGGAAATGTGCCACGATATGGTAATTTAAGTTTTTTTAAATTATATTTAATTTTGTTTTCTTTTCGGCTCTTACTTATTTCAAGCTCGCAATGATCTCCGGAGAGTCCTACTTCACAGGCACAAACTAATTGTCCTTCGATGGTTGAGCAGGTCCCGCCATGTTGACAGTAGTTCTCCTTGCAGATATCAACGAACCCCTCACAGGTCGGTCCAGTAAAGCCATCCCGGCACGCACAGGTGAATTCATTTGGCAGATTGATGCACGTGCCCTCGTATTTACATGGGTTGCTGACACATTCATCAAAGGCTGCAAAATTAGGATACATCATGTTAATAACTTTATACTAATGTGTGTTTCAAATAAATGTTTATGTTCCAGAGCATGTGATTAGTATAAAAACAGGCATTTTTAGGAGTATATTTACTATATTTGTAATAGGAGGTGCGCCGTGAGGAGAATATTCGTGATAATTAAGTTGCGTTGCAAAAGGAGGAAAAGAGCAAAATGGTCAACGATGCGCCCATACAAAGTTGGAGGAGGTGGAAGAAGAAGAAGAAGAATAATGAGGACTAGCAACAAAGCAAGATGTTTATTTGTGTACCTTTCATGTAATGTTTTTCGTTTGACCGTTTAACCTATAATCAAAAGGTTCATTGATATTTCAGTACAAAAATGAGTAAAGTTTAATAGTTCCAATAAAACAAAGTACCTTACTTAAAATGTAACCCTATAAACTGCCTATTCTGGCGTATAATCTGTTGTAATAACAAATTGCTCGTCATGATGGTCTTCGAATTCTGGTGAAGACCTAATCACGATGATCATGGTAAATTTGGATCCAAAATCTAAATAGAAAATACATTTCCTTTTAATGCATAGCGCATTACGTCCTAGCTGTGCGGTTTTCCAAAGAAATTTGGAATTATCATCTGTATCTGCTATCATAAGTACCCACTTACTACACCTCACCACTAATACATGTAGTATTGTTGCTGTTATTGTCATTATAATGATTATGTTTATCTTATCATTTTTGTTGTTGTTATTATTGTTACTGTTATTATTTCATTTTCTCTTTCCTTTCTAACTACCATTACTATTGTTATTTTACTTACAGTCACAAACCGACGGGGATGTCGACAAGAGTTCATTGGACTCAGTGACTTCAACTACAAGTTCAGTCCAGGATAAGAGGTCACCAAAATATCCACTTATGCAATTTGTGGACAGTTCAGATTTGATGTCATCACTAACTTCTGAACTCCAAAGATTGTAGCTACTTAAGAACACCACTTCTGAAGATAAAAACACAGGATAAAGAAAAAAGAAGAAGTAAAGAGTTAAAAAGAGGAGGATGAAGAATGAGAAGAAAATGAGGAAAAAGAATAATTGATGAAGTAGAAGACCAAAAAGAGTGAGGATATGGACAACTCCAGTCGTAATTACAAGAGTTCCGAAAGCATAAGGAGGCCACAATACACACAATTAATTTCCTCTCGTACCATACAATAATCTGAAAGTAAGTATATAAAACGCATCATTATACCAATAAAATATCCTGTCTCTATAAAACATAAACCCAAAAACATTCAAGAAATCCCAACAGTTTGCCTAAATAAATGATATGTAGTTTTGCTTATATAATACTATCCGGGTAAAATCAAGACAGTTTGGAAGAGTCGTATTAGGTGAGAGTTGTGGTAAGTCTCCCCAACCCCAACGAATTTAACCAAATCTATGAGGTCGTAAGGTCCTCTTACCCTGAGTTTCCATTTGCGATGCCCCGATTGATAATATATCCTCAGGCATTATGGAAGCTAGATGACTTCCACTTTCTAGAAGACTAGCATTAACTCGCAACTCCCAATTTCCAGTGGCCTCCAAGTCCCATGTAAAGACTATGTGATGCCACACATTGTCGCAGAGATTTGAATGTGTCTCAATGAGTAGGCTGTATGGGGCAAACAAGGCAAACATTATAAAGGAGAACATTTTGTGGAGTGTATCATAAGCGAGGTAAACAGAATTAAAGTTAAGTACGTACAGTATACTTATTGTTGAAATGATAGGTAGGTAATAGGTTCATCTACTGGCATTTTACAGAATAATGAAGCAAGCAAACATGCTTGAATACGTCACTTAACATTCATGAAAAAATGAATGTTGATTATGTTGATTATTTAGGACTCATTTCAGGTATTTTTTTAATCCCCAAGGAATACAGACTTTGTATAACTGCATCAAAATAATGCTTCACACCATGAACCACATTATTGGGGAAAGGTGAAATTTTGGCTCAATGAATTAGTTAATCAAGACGAATTCATTTTTTACAGAAATATTTCACTCATTCAAGAACACTTCTGCTACCTCTAGCAAACCCCCCCCTAAAAAAAAACAAAAAAACATGCAACTAACAGCCGATAACTACATTTCCTTCGGAAAAATACTCCGGACTACTACCTGCTAAAAACTATCCCTACGTTAGAACTTCCCTAAGTAGCAGGTGGAGGGTAAATCGTGTCAGATTTTGGGGATATCTGGTTTGCGGTTTAGGTCAAGGAAACGTGTTGAGTAAACATGGTAGGTATTGAATACTTTTTTTTTACCAACAATTCTTAGTACGGGATAAAGATACCTTTCCATTACTACCCTTAATGAGCAAGGGTTTTCAATCGCCATCAACAGAATAGCTGAAGCTGTCTTAAGATGGAGAAGGCTGAAAGATGCTGGCGAGGAGCTTGTCCGTAACCATAGCGACAATGTAAGCACTTGTGGTTGAACACTGGAAAATATATCATCACGCACAAGAAGAGGGCGACTTTGAATGAAGATGAAGTCATAATTTGACGGAAGAACTGAACAAAAATGGAATCAGGGAAGAAAGACTATTGGCGTTAATTATACCAGTTTATGCAGCGATATCACTGGTAACAGCAACAATTCGTCCCTATTTTCACGAAGTGACGGTAGTGAATGAAAATCGCATACAATTTGCGTGCGGATTTTCCTCACTACCATCACTTCGTGAAAACAGGAACGAATTGTTAACAAACGATCCGTGTTTTAACATGTTTTACATTCTACTTTTCATTTACAATACACGTTTATGTCTTTCCGTTGATGACCCAAATCAAATATCTTAAGGCACGTTAACATGGTTGAGGTGTGGACTACTTTCCTACATGTCCTGCATTGCCATTCCATAAAACACCATGAAATACCACAACATCTGATATGTCATATACAAATACTTTTTGGACATGCGCAATAGATACATTTCAAAGAAATAGTTTGAAAAAAATGATGTGCAATATTTACCATTCTCACAAAGTTCCCCAGTAAATCCTGGTGCACACGTACATGTAAAGCTGTTCAGTCCATCCAGGCAATAAGCCCTATTGTGACAGGGATTCCCGGCACAATCGTTTATGTCGGTTTCACACATGTCTCTGCTGTATAACAAATTGTAAATTTGCGAAAAATAATTTAATAATTAGAATCTTAAATGATTAATGAATACATTTCTCAATTGTATATAACAAAACAAATAGTTATTTCTTTTGTCAATTTTATGTCTTTTAAAAAAAATCATTTTGTGGTTCAATTTACAATTAATTGATCATTTTTTCGTGATAGATGAATTGTAAATTTTCTATCAATATTTCAATAATTCACACTTTAAATGATTTATACATAGGCCTACTTTTCCTAACAGCGTTTAACAAAAAAGTTGGGATTTCATTTTCAACTATATTTCATTTTCGAAATCCTTTTGTGGTTCAATTCCCAGCAGGTTGAATTGAATTGTTTCCCCGGATAAACAGTATAATAATAATAATATTTGTGCTTATATAGCGCCTAATACATCGGCAATATCCTGTTATATAACTAGTATTCAGTTTAGAGAATTACGTGTGTATTAAACTATAAATTTACATGATGAATTACATAATTATAACAGGTATTCCATGATATTCATGATGTCACATTTACAAGAATGGAGAGTAAGAACGTGTCAGGTTCCTCTTAAGAATTACCCATAGCCAAGCAGGCATTCACATGTAAAGAATCCTTCATGATCTATACACGTTCCTCCGTGTTCGCATGGTGTAGACTCGCATTCATTGATGTTGACCTGACACAAAGTTCCATCAAACCCTGGAATGTTTGTATAGAGAATGAAACACGTATTATGTTTCTTTATTTCAGTTAAGCGAAAAATAAAAATAAGCTATGTATGTAGGCCGACATTTCCAAAAAAGAATAGCAGCTTGCTAAAAAACGAGGAGACGGAATTGTGGTAATGGATGTATTTAGTTGCCAGAATTCGGACGAAACTTGTATTGCCCATGTTAAATTATTTCTGAAAAATCAATATTAAGGGTAAAAATGAGATAAGTGGCGGATGGAGGGGGAGGAGGCGCACGGTGCATAAAATTTGGTCGACATAGACTACTTATTTCATTTTTGTAGTGAATTAATCATATAGTTGCTCAATTCTCGCTACCCCAAATAGCGATTCTGCCGAGATCCGGGGAAAATCCTGAAAACGCGCATTGCATTATGGGATAGCTTTTCGACATTACAGCTTCCTGTGCAGGCGCTATATTACTAGGCGCGATAGCGCAAACGTAAAACACAACGTGTATGCACCGAATATGTCGTCTGCTCGGTCTTGTTTTTTTTTCGCAAATATTTCAACGTTTATTTGAACATTTCATTCGTTGTTTTTTGCGTCTTTTGACATCAGTGACGATGGTTTTCTTTTGTGAGGCTGCACAGTGCTGGGCTCATGATTCCAAGCGTAAGAACCCTGATTTTAGCGTGCGTGAAAACTCTGCACAGCGGGATGGGACTCTATACCGGAAGTTGTAGTGACGACCCGAGAGAGTGAAAATTACCTCGTCTCGCGAATTTCGAGATTTTCGTACCTATTTAGGGTAGCGAGAATTAAGGGAGAATAATTTTGGAACCGCTTCGATTTGAGCAGGGGCCCAGACGCCCTTTCACAAGTTAAAAATGAATACAAATATGCGGCTTACAAGATAAAAAGAAAGAGAATATATAAACGGTGTAGTATCCATACTCTTTAAAACCTTTCCAAGCTTGTAGAAGGATTTAATACGGATTGATGTCATTGGTATATTGGTATACTAACAAAATAAATGCAGCCCGGAGGATGAAACTATTTGTTTTTTAATTGGTTTCAAACAGATGTGATAAATTTGAAATAATTACTAAAGGTGAAATAAGATTCGACAAGGACCAAAAGGGGATTACAACCCTTTTCGTAATGACATAGTTATAGTCATTCCGGCTCTTGCAGAACAGAAAACAAATTTGAAACTCTATGTATATATGTGTTTGGTTGTAAAGCAATCTTCATGCCTTTGGGCCTTTATTACATAAAATGTGGTAATACATGAGTATTCAAAGGCTTAATAAGCATGATAAGGTTAATAAATATGTACCTTCTGGACAATCACAAATAAAACCATCGATAAGATCAATGCATGCACCATTATTCTCGCACTGGTTTGGTGTACAGTCATCAGAATTCTCATCACAAAGGACACCCTCGTATCCTGGTGGACAGCGACAAACATATCCATTCACCTAAGAAGCACGGGATGAATAGAGAAACGCAAAATATGAAGAGAAGAAGAAACAATTGTAGAAGTTGGGTGCATAAGTAAGCAAAACGTCTCTAATGTGGGTTATCAAAGCCTCCTGAGAATGCTCTTCTGCGGGCCCATTTTTAGTGTTTAATGTATAATATCCGGAATGACATTATGCTTTGTTAAATATGTAGATCTAAAATACCCTATTAGTCAATGCCAGGAATACACAGATAACACAAAGAGGTTACTGGAAAATTATTTAAAAACGAATTACAGTATGAGGTGGGACCACAAGCTGTGAAATTCAAGTTTAGAGAATTGTTACTACACATAGTGTGATTTGCTATATCTATATTTAAGAATAGATGTTCCTTAACAGTGTTATCCCAACTATTCCATAGAGACCATGATGATAGAGACCAGATAATATAACGGTTAGAATATTATCAATATCAATTTTTGTGTGGCTTGCTCTAGACCATAGAGTGAACAACTACATTATTCATACCCTTACCAAGTTTTGTAATAATTTATGGATGTGAACAATTAATTTGTCATCTCAATGTAATCAACAAAGGCCCTTTTTCAACTATTCCACCTTTCATTCATAAGTTACGAAAAACACAAAAACATAAAATGTACAAGGGGTATGCACAATTTTATTGTTATATACTGTATGTCTTTAGGCGCTTTTTTCCTCCGTTTCTTACAATATCAATGCATGTGGCTCCATTTAGGCATTGATTCCCGATACACTCATTGATGCTCTCTTCGCAAAGGGTTCCTGTGAATCCCGCCAAACAATGGCACGTGTACTCCGCGCTGTCACTTCTCCCCAAACACGTGGCACCATTCATACAGGGATTCGTCGGATAGCACTGCGGAGCCTCTACCACCTGACATGTAGTCCCTATAAATCCTGGAGCACAGATGCATTTGAAAGCATTCACGTCATCCAGGCAGGTCGCTCCATTCTTACAGGGCTGCTGCATGCACTCATCGATATCGGTCTAATAGAAAGTGACGAAGAGTATGAAAATGGCTCATAAATGTTTCGACCTGTATTACAACATGCATATGGTTTACAAATTAAAACATCCTAATGATTCTTATAAGGGTTTAGTATATTTTGTTTTCCAACTAGATGATTACTGCTGCTGATCGAAGATATTGGAGAGAGATTGCCGATAACTGAGCTCAACAGCACAGGAGTACAAGTCTCAATCTAAGTAAAGTAGCTGTTTATTCACACTTCGATTGAGGAACGAGTATATAGTACCCCATACAATTTTATCATAGGGCTAAACCATTTAAAGGAGCTACACAAAGAAAAAATCACTACAACTGATAATTAGAACAAATTACATATGGATGGAAAGATTTTCTCTTGAAAAACACGAATAATTTGATGAGAAATCATATAGATATCATGGAAAGGCGTAAAATGCAATTTTCAAGACCCTTCTTAGACCCCCTCTGAATAGTGACGTCACACACTGGACAAACAGCTCAGTACCGGCCGCCTACCGGAGTCGCGCGTGTATTAGTCTGCAGCTAGCCAGTCGTGTGCCGTGTGTGACGTCACAAATATTGACGCTCTACAAAGGACCGCTGAAGGCAGAAAATCTGGATCTCGAAACTAACAATTTTGAGAGTTGATTACTGCGGGCCCCAAACAAATTTTGAAGAGGAGAGTTGTTGTATTTGATCAGTAAGGCTTCCCCTTCGCAATGATATGAGTTTTGCATCAATTCAAAACACTTTTGATTCTTCGTGTGTCTACTTTAAACACATAATTTACCTCGCAAAATACCCCTTCGTATCCAAGCAAGCATTCGCAAGAGAAGTCACCGGGAAGATCGACACAAATTGCGTTATTCTGGCAGAGTGAGGATGCACACTCATTAATATCAACCTCACAGTGGGTGCCACTAAAACCAGCCTTGCAGACACACGAATAACCATTACGTTCATCCACACACTCGTCATAATTGAAGCAGGGAAAGCTGCTGCATTCATTGATGTCTGTTTCGCAGCTGTCACCGGTAAAACCTTCAGGACAATAACACCTAAAATAGTTTGAAAAAGACAAAACCAGTAGGAAGTAACGGTGACAATATAAATCCCGATTATGATGTAACATTTCTAGGCGCTTCCAAGCCATATTAAATATATAACGCAAGCTTTTCAGTTCGATACAACGCCCATTATCCATACACAATGCATTAAAAGCATTAGGCCCCAACATCATATGAAGTTTCGAAACGCCACCCGGGTGGAGAGAGACAAATGTGTACACAATGGCTAAAAAAATGCCTTCTATCATGACATGCAAAGGTAATCTATTTAATGTAAAAATTGTAAACCTATTAATTTACAAAAAATGAAGTCCATCGTACCATGTACATCAAGGACTTGGCGGACAGCGTCACAAAACTGGTTCCAGCATTGGAATAAACATTTCATGACATGTCAACAAATATAATTTCATGATATACACTTGTCTCCTACAAGTATCTGCTTTCTTTGGTGTGCTGATAACTTTTAAAGACTACTTGCTAATTTGGTTTTGCAGAGTTGTATTGATGCCTCTCTCTCCCGGATTGATGTGTACCGTTTAATTTGACAAATTAGAACTAATTTTAAACGAAGATTTTAATTTGTAAATTTATTTTCATACAATAAATGAACTGTATGTACAAATTAATGCAAAGATAAAAAATACATTACCTGTGTGAGCCAGGTGCTAGATGTAAACAGGTTCCACCGTTTTCACATGGTGAATCAAGGCAAGGATAGATGGTCTGTTCACAATGGTAGCCAGTGTATCCCATCAGGCACATGCAGCGATAGAACGACACGTCATCAATACATGTTCCATTGTTAAAACAAGGCCTGAAATTGTCATTGAAATTACAAATTAGCACAGATGTGTCGACAGCCATGTCTCGCATCGCATCACCAACTGCATGAAGCTTGCATGTTGATGCTTGGGTGCAGGAACGGGAAACTGCTCTATGTACGCCTTTACCGAAAGATGGCGCAATTGAAAATACATTACAACAGAGGTAGCAATATCGGTAAAATACTATACCTTTAAACAATGCGTTTAGAAACTAGGAATTATAACAATAATTATATCTTCATAAATCAAATGGATATTCACTATTACGTTTTTAAAAAAAGGAAATCAGAAATAAGCTAAAGATAGGGTTCTTTGTTAGCATTTTTGATTAGGACGTATTACAGAAAAGATGAGTAATTGGCATGTTTTTTTTAGGATAAAATATGCCAATAAAATGAAACGAGGCAAGACTTTTTGAAAAAAGTACTAACACTGAGTGGCATTCGTTTATGTTGAATTCACAGTAGTCACCGGTAAACCCTTGAGGACATTGGCAATGAAGAACATTGAGATTCTCTTGACAAGTACCTCCGTTGTAACATGGTTCAGAAGAACACTGCTCAACCCCTACCTCACATTCAACTCCTAAGAAAATAGAGAAGAAAAAAAACGAAAGAAGTTCCAATATATTTGTTGATAAAGGCCTTTACATAATCTTTATTATACACTTCTGATATTCCATACACCATTATGGTATATAGAATATCAGAAGTGTATCATGTTTCTAGCAAGAGCTTTTTCGTTCATGATATTTATAATTTTGTTACTATTCTAAAGTTTTTCGTATGCAGATTTTCTTCTGCGACATTGTCTTTACAACTTTTAATTTAGGTTTAACTTCCTCTCTCATTTCCACAGCGCACAAAAATAAAAAATAAACATAAAAGGCAAAAAATCTACAGGGACAAAGGAATCATAATTGTCACTGTCTTGTAGAAGTTCAGGACTCTTTTAACAAGTAAATGTTACTCAAGCTTACATGTATTATATTTTAGTTAGCTTTAAATCTATATAATAACAATATAATAACCTTTGTAGCTTGCAGGGCAAATACAAACATAGTAATCTTCCACATTACTGCAAGTGCCTCCATTGTCACAGGGGTTTTCCACACAGAAGTTCGTTTTCACTGCACAGTTAGGTCCTTCCCAGCCACCCGGACAGTGGCATTCATAAGAGGCGACCTTGTCGATGCATGTTCCATTAACACCGCAAGGTTCTGATATGCATTCGTTGACATCATCTTCGCAGAAAGACCCTGGTATGGTAATTGAAATGATATGCGAGTAATTTTCAAGTATCGATATAATTGATATTCCAACCTTGGTTTGCCCTCTGTGTCTGTCTTGTCTTTGTTTCTGTAGTTTTCACACAGGGAACCTGGTGTAACGTAATGACTGAACCGTTTAATGTGAATGACCTCGAGTACAGCACAGTTTTTATTACCCCCCTACAAGAACCAACCAACTAACCAGCCAAAGAAGATTTAAGAGAAATTTGGAGACGCTTTTTAACAAAGTACATCCCCATGTAATGGCAACTTTGAAGATACATGGTTACCAGACACGAACCCTATTTATTTTACCCTAAATACTTGTACAAGAATAAGACGAGGATTTCCGTTAATTTCAAGATTACCATTGGTGTCATTCAGTTTAGCCTACCTGTGTAACCTGGTGTGCATAGGCATAGAGAGTGTCCATTCGGATCGGTACTGCACGATGCATCATTGGAACATGGACTAGACAAACACCCGTCTATGGCAACCGCACAATTCTGACCTACAAATCCTGCACGACATTCGCAGCTGAACTCATTTCCCGCTAAGTTTGTGCAGTTGCCACCATGCTGGCAGGGGTCATCATCACAAATAGTTTTGTTTTTCTCGCAGAATGTGCCGGCAAAACTAGAGGTACAAAGACAGGCCCAATATTTACCCAGGTCAACGCACGTGGCGTTGTTTTCACATGCAACATCTGCACATAGATCGATGTCAATCTCGCATCTATCCCCTTCGTATCCGTTCGGACAATCGCAAGTGTAGCGAGCCACTTCATCAGTACACGACCCTCCATTGAGACAAGGGTCACTGTTGCATTCATTAATGTCGCGAGAGCAGTTTAGGTTGGAATAACCTGTCGGGCAAATGCACTTGTAACCGAACACGTCACCAGGAACACTTTCACAAGTCGCTCCATTCTGGCAGGCATTCGGAGAACAGGCGTTGATCTCATACTCGCAATTCTGCCCATGAAACCCATCAGGACATCGGCATTCATAGAAACCAGCATAGTTCACACAGGTACCGTTGTTCTGACAGGGTGTCAACTGACATTCATCGATGTCTAGGTCGCATCCAGCCCCTGTAGAAAGCAATAACAACAAAAAAGGGCAATTCGTAACAGCAAAAAAACTTACGTAATTTTTCACTGGATCAAAAAAGATACCGAGGAGAGAGTGTCATTTAGTAAAAATTAATGGGTCCAAAAATTCTCAATCTGTGACCAATAATGTGTCCTAACGTCTGTGATTAATTTTATACCTGACTTGATTAATATTATGCCTAATAATGAACTAGATTCTACTACACACCGAAAAATTTAATAAATCTGACTCGGGAATTACCATTATTGAAAGTTTCGATCACATAAATGGCCCCATATATATGCATCCCACCCTGTTTTTCTTTATAATTTAGGTCGGCGTCTTTGATACACTTGAAAGATGATTGAGTGTCTTATTTTCTCGCTCGCTTCGGTGTCTCAAAATATCTTAAAACGTTATAATTTCAGTCAGCGTAGTGTCTAAATGCCTCCATTTATATTGTTTCTTGCCTTTACCTTAATCGACAACTTGTGATTACCTTCGTATCCCGGCGCACACTGACATGCATAGGAGTTAATACTATCCTTGCAAGTTGCTCCATTAAGGCAAGGGCTAGATCCACATTCATCAATGTTTTCTTCGCAGTTTTCTCCAGTAAAACCTGGAACACAAAGACAGGAGTATCTCTCCAGTCTATCCAGACAGGTAGCGTTGTTCTGGCACGGTTGACTGTTGCATTCATCAATATCTAGAAGAAACCACATATTATACTCTTTAGTTTACATGTTGGCTTGTATTAGATTGAAACGATGAGTCGAAAAGTCCGGTTTGTATGCATTTAGCCTATCATGATTTACAGAAGAAACTATACATATATCATTTAATTGGAAATTCGACCAGTTTGTATCGAATTGATTTTGGTTAAAAAAAGAAGGAAAAAAAAGGAAAGGATCTGGGAAAATAGAACGATTTGTGGAAACATGGTTTTGAAAGAGAAATAGGATTGGTCGGAAGTTAAGATCAGCTTTTAAATCTGAATCATTTTGGGGAATATGTCATTCCCATGTTTCTTAATTGGGAACATATCTCTAAGTTATCATAGGAAAGAAACTTTTCAGTACCCTTTCTCTCGATGCTCGACATATTTCACGTAGAGGGATTGTATGTTGTTTTATTTCTTCAAAATGAAACGGACTATTAAACTAACGAAAAGCAAACAAAAATGGCACTGTGTCAATTTCGGAATGAATTTTAGCTGTCATGCGATTCTAGGTGGGAGGCTTTGTGCCCCTCTAAACTAGGAAAAATGGCTTGGCCCCTAAACATTTAAGATCATGAAAGGTATATGTATTTGTAAGGCGTGTTCAACTGTCAAACATTTGTTAATGACCCGAGGCGAAGAATAATTAGTAATACAAATAAGACGAAAGTTATCATTTAAAGATTTTTCTGTAATACCATCTGGGCCCCGTTTCATTAAACTAGTTATCAATAACAAATGCAAAGTTTGTATTATAAATAATCGAATGCCAGGATTTAGGTAGCTTATAACAGTTATTGTAACTTGTAATTGAAACAAGTTTTCAGAACAGTTTTCAACTCTGATCTACGTCAGTATTATCACACTAACCAAAACCTTTTCATAAAATATTTTTGTGTGCAACAAATGTAATGACCTTCTTTGCAGTCATACACACCTCGACACTGTTCACTCAAAATGGCACCCTCTGTAAGAGTGGTTGTATTTCCGGGACAGTCTACACAGAATGTCATTTGTTGGGACGGTTGGTAGCTTCCAATTGGACATCTAACACAGGGTGCAACACCTGACTCGGAATAATGTCCTGGCTCACAGATGGCTATGGAAATTTGATATAGGAAGAGTTAGATGTTATTGTGAGTTCTCGTAACGACAATTATAATTCTCACACAATCGACCGAGACACACACCCAAAAGTTTAAAAGTAAACATTGTCTTTGTTGAAATAATAGATGAATGAAATATTTCTTAACGAGGCACTTAACACAAACGCTTGCATTAAATTTTAATATAAGTAAAAGGCCTAGTCAATGTCATGATATATTAAACAAAGTTATAAAATAAACATGTTTATCTCAAACTCCACTCCACTCCACTTCACTTTGTCTGCTATAAGTCAGATTTACACGAAAGTGCTATTACCTTTACACTGGCCAGACGAGTTTGAACCTCTCTGGAGTGTTGTTGTTTCATTTGGGCATATGGTACAGTTGGTACTCAATGGCTTGCTTTCATAGAATCCGAAGTCACAGCGGTAACAAGGTGCAACGCCCGTACTGGAAAATGTACCGGGCAAACATTTATCTGTACGAATGAGAGAAATTTTTCCAAGTTATATTGAAACACCTATGAAACGACAAGGCGTTCCAATTCTGAATAACAGGTACTTGGTATTAACGTTAACGTTAAGATATCCCAGAAAATATAAGTGAAAATCATAGACTGTAGGTTTACCCTAACCCCATTGTGGCAATTAACCCTAAAACTATTTAGAATAACCTCACAGTGACAGTCCAACCTTGTACAAGGTTGGACCAGAATCAGATTAATGAAATGCCAATTATCGTACCTGCAGTGATTATCTTCTTAAAGGGATAGTTGAATTTTAGTATAGAGGGCGTTACACAATTTTTTTTGGTGAGACAATGAACAAAATTGAGTGTCAAATTTGAAAGAGCATATAATTCAAATAAAAAAATAAAAAAATCATCTTTGTTTTATCAAAATCGGTTCAAAGACGGTTGAAATATCCATAAATATACAATTGTCTAATATTTGTAGGGCCCCAAAAATATTCGATAATTTTGAACGAGCCGTTGAAAGACTAAAACATGCTTACACTTTTCAAAAAGATGTTTTTAAATAGTGGTTGATGACTTTAACAAAACATAACATGCACAATTTTATTATTACAAATGGTTGAAACCGATTACTCTTTATAGAGAATGCCCTTTTGTGGTTTAACGGCTCTTTTTAATTATTATTAAGTCGTTTGTAATGTTTGTATACCTTTCGGGCATGGTACAGTTAAAACTATTAGTTTGTAATGTAATGGTGCAGGTTTGGGTTACTTAAATTCAGTTCGACCAAAACTGTACTCTCTTTACCAAAACTCAACTATCCTTTTAAGATTAACATAGCTTTAATTGACCATTGCCTCAATAACTTGGAATAATATGTTCAGTTCCGCTCCTTTGAGTGCTGCATCCTGGTAACAATATTTTTAAATTTGGCTCTTGAATCTTCTCATTTTTCCATTTAGATACCATTTCATTTTTGTCTTCATTTATAATAATTTGATAGCCAACCTTTGCACTCAGTGGTGTTTTTGGCGCCCTCGTCGGCCGTCCATTTATCTTCAGGACATGCCTTGCATGACATCATAGCTTGCTCATCCTGGAAAGTCCCTCGAGGACATGAAAGACATTCCTTTGTGGAGTTGCTATAGTAGGTCCCAGTGGTGCATGCAGCTGTGTGGAGAAATTCCATGTGATTGGAAAACCAATGCCATTGATTCAGGTGAGAATACAGTATTGCTACTACCCATCATATGAACAAATTAATTGCAATTTCCGTACAATTAAGAAGGTTTGGAGGTTGTGGACCAGCAAAATATAAATGGCGTTGGCAAAACTACAGACGTCCAGCAGTGGCCAAGGTTGTTAACATGTTATATTGAGGCTTGTTCAGATAAGGTGAGGTAAACCGCCGCAAAAAAACACATGCCTCGATTTTGTTAACGTGAACTGCGCGCAGCAGAGGACTTGAGCTTATTCATTAAAGATAAAGGTGAGTTCTGGTAATGCGATTGCATTGTGAAAGAAAAGGTGTGGAATGGATCAGAAACAGTTGATCATGTAGCATGTAAGTACTGGTGTGCACTGCAAGGTTCTGGAGTCATCAAAATGATAAGAAACTTGGCCCAGTCTTGGTAAAGTAACAAGAACTGTACACAGAAAGATGTATATGGGACTACACAATGGTGTCGGGGCTAGTACTACCTTGATTTCCTTATCTTTCTATGCTCATTACTCAGCCAGTACACATTTTCTTTCAAAATTGTTTGGCACATGTCATTTATTTGTAATCTTGAACATTCAGTGTAAGTTTTGTTTGATTCTGTTAGAACTAATTTTCTTTTTTTTACCCGAACTCAAGTCTATCTTTAAGCTCTGTGTTAGAGAAATGTGAAGCGTATAACACTTTACGTCAAGACGCAGGTGTTTTGTCGCACCATGTACGTGTAGACGAGCCTTAACTAGGCCTACGAGGATTATTTTCATACACCGTTTACAGCCTTTGCACAACGTTGTCTGCCTATATATACACAAACTGCAATAACAGGAACCAACAATTCATAATGCATTATTTATAGGAGTTCACAACCTAGATTTATAAGAGTCAAAATATTTGCAGTCGTTTTTTCATGGTCATCTGATTATTAATCCTTTGCGATATCCCTTTTCTCTAGTTCTTCACTCGTGGGCAATCTAAATTGTATTATAATTTCACAGGGGTAAAAATGAGTTACTGATAGACTCCTTGCATTTAATCAGGTGAAATTCATACATGTTCTTAGAAATTAAATGATCAATTCATATTTGGATGTATACTCACAACAATGCAGATCACTATTGTCAGAGATGTAACCACTGGGGCACTCAACCTGTATATACCCATATGCCAAAGAATCATTTTGTACTTCAAGATCGATACCCGGTACTGATGGTGGCGGGAAGGTGCCGTTATCGATATCCGCTTGTATTGCATTAACCATCTGGATCATGAAATCTTCGGCGTTGAGGGCGGCGTCGAAGTTGCTGAGGGAAGGATCCTGGTCCACATTAACGGCGAATTCCCAGGATATGGCATATTCAAACTGCTGCTGAATATCGGCGCTGACTGTTTCTTTAACACCTCCTCGTGAGATCGTGTCTTCAACGTGCTTTCGTTGATCCCGCTTGCGTCTCCGCGAACGGATTCCGATGCGGGATGTGGACATGATGGTTGGACCGCATGTAATTTCTACGTTTTGAACAGAACACTCCTGCTCATCTTTGCAGATATCGTTGTAGTGGGAGTTTCTAATGATGATTATAAAGTTTTCTGCAATATCCTTGTTTGTTGTCTCGCCTCCACAGGTTCCTGCGTAGTACAGCAGCTCACTTGGTAAATTGCTTCGGCCTGTACGTCTGGCCACTGCAAAAGATACAAATTGGTATCCAAATGAAAATGAATGTTCCTATCTGACCTTGGGGGTGTTTCACAAAGACTAAGATCGACTTAAGTTGGATTTGAACTATGGCAAGCCATTCCTGACACTGGTTGCTCTCACCATTGGTCGCTCAACGGAAGTCCCAAATCTACATAATTTACATTTTTGAAAGTTCATTGTTGAAGAAAAAAGGTTACTTACATTGTACACCTACGTTATATTTAAGACTTTGACTTATACTGCGGTTTGTGACATATGCACTTAAAAAGTCTTGAACCAGATGTTAAATTAGAGGGAAAAATCTTAAATATTATGATCTTTAGATAATATTTTGTCATTCAATAATGAACAATCAAAAATTAGAAATTCTGTAGATTTGTGACAACGATTAGATTTATGACAACGATTTGTAGGTCCCTTGAGAAACCAATGCCAGTAATGGTTAGGGGAACTATTGGCATAAACAACCTGCCATGTTTGTCCATCTTGTCCTTAGTCCATCTTAGTCTTTGTGAAACACTCCCCGAGAATCATCCAATTTGATTTTTATTTTTTTTACTTAAAAAAAAAAAAAATTCTTATTGGTTAAAGATAACGCTTAGTGTAATTCAGGATAATTAATTTGATTAACATTCAATATTTTTTATGTTATATCGAGCTGATCTGCCATAATCAGTAATCAATATTCCTCAGTAAGCATTGAATGCTATACGGAGATAACATAGGTTAGGGTTCTTCCAGTTGGGCAACATATTCACTGTTCTCCTTTTGGAATTCTCAAATGTTCCTTGGTCTTAAATTCATCAACAAAGAACCTTGCCTGTAAAGTTTAAGTTAGGAGACAATACCATCTTTGACTAAATCCGCCGTTACCCACATACACATACGCACACACATGCGCGACTTATGTTAACGCATACACTTTCACGAAATCAAACTAAAGGTTTCTTGAAAATTCAAATTTTTCCAGAGCGAAAATTTTAGGGCTTATAATTTTCTCTTACGCGTATAAATAGTCAGAAAGTACAAAAACCTTTACCAGCACTATGTATTAGCTTTAACAGTTTTTTCGATATCAAATCACTCAAGAACTAAGGGACTGAACGTATGGTTGATTAACAACCATACGTTCAGTCCCCTAGTTCTTGAGTGATTACCCTTATACATCATTCATTGATGATTGCACATTGTATTCGAAGTAACTGATATCCCATGTATGGCTGTCAAAAGAGATTTAAGAGAAACAGTGAAGTTTGATTGAAATGTTCATAAC
The DNA here is from genome assembly GCA_035222895.1 of Strongylocentrotus droebachiensis. NCBI lineage: Eukaryota > Metazoa > Echinodermata > Echinoidea > Camarodonta > Strongylocentrotidae > Strongylocentrotus > Strongylocentrotus droebachiensis. The sequence continues at coordinate 319,986 of JAVYIG010000833.1, read as the reverse complement.
TTTAAGTTGCAGGGTTAATTTCCTTTATTACCTGAGCAATCTGGTACATTGGCATGAGGAGACCACATCCCCGACGCTCCGCATACATAAACTTCGGGTGGGTCATCAATTGAATTTTGACGGGGTATATCGTAGTTCTGGTTGCAAAACATATCACAAAATCGGCCGTACTCCCACGTGTCGCAGACTAGCGCTCCTTGTTCGGGTGGGTCCAGCCTTCTACAAGGTACAGCTAATTAAATAAGATATGGCAAAAGAGCAAACGCAAATTAGACAAACAGGTAATGTTGAGGGAATATGCATCATTTTGCTCCAGGTTTATTTCGTCAAAAATATATGATTATGTTGAATCAATGACAATGTTCTTTTTAATTGATATATTCGCTGGTCGGATCAAACATCTGAAAGATATAGTCTGGTCCATGGAGGACCATTACAAGGGCTCCAGGACAATTACTCCCTGGACGATCACCCCCGTCAAATTACCAGTGGGACAATTACCCCCCGGAAAACTACCCCCGGAAAATTTACCCCAAGCCTGTTCATAATAAATTGGTTTCAATAAAGCAGGGGAAATACCCAGATAAACAAGCTAGTGAAAGTTTGAGAAAAATCCGATTATAAATGCGCGAGTTAAGAATTGTTTAATTGAAACTCAAATTGGCAACACTGTGACGTATAATGCGAGCTTCCCTCCCATTTGCCCTGAACTAAAAACTTCAAAAATCTGTATTCATTTCCGGGGGGGGGGGTAACTTTACGGGGGTGATTGTCCAGGGAGTAATTCTCCTGATAAAAGGTATGGTCTCAAAATAATAATTGGCTGGGACAAGTTGCATCGTACTAGACCTGAATCTGAATTTTGTGTTTAAACTAACCGGAGATCTTACAACTACGAGACATGTCAGTAACTAAAGGTAAAATGTCAATTCCAGTTAAATTTTCACATTCGAACAGAAAAACACGGCGGTTTGAAAGAAATAAAACATTTTCTTTAAAGTGACTTGGTAACATTGTTGAAGGTTGATGATTCCTTCTACTGTACTAACCCTCTGACATGCAAAAAATCCTGAACAAATTCTCAAACCACGAAGATACCTATGGTTTTCTTTGAAGGAGTCGATGTATGACACCCTCTAACAGTGATTAACAGTAAATTCTCCTAACTATTTTTGAATTTTCCCAACCGTTTTTCAATGAAAAAAAGACATAAAACAGGCTATAAGCAATCTGTCAACACTTAAATGTCTGGAATGGAATGTAGAGCCATTTTATTGCTTTGTGACGATTTCCATTCACCTAAAATGTAATTAAATTGTAATAATATAGTTGGGAGAATTAAGGAATCGATCAGATCAGTTTTTCCCAATTTGTACCATGAATAATTGTCCGTTTTCACTCAAATTTTCAGATTATCTTTAATTGTACATCTAGCATTGAAGTCACTACCTTAGCACCACTATCTCTCATCTGAACATTGTTACCAAGTCCCTTTAAATTAGATGTGATTATTACCTATTTAGAACACCTTGCAGAAAGGGTTCCTTATATCTGCAGATCAATTGCACGTAGTCTTCCCATCATGCGTAAGTTCTTAATTTAAAATTCCATCTAACCAAATTTCCACTCACGTTTGACATCTACGCTAAACTGGCATATGGCAACCTTTCCGTTATCGGTATTGATAGCCGTATAGACAACAACTACGGTTCCCCAAGGTAGCTCAGACGGGTTGTCATAGTTACTGGTGATTTCTAGAGGGTCACCAGTTACTTCATGGAACTCGGGCTCTTCCCAATTTACTTCAGTCAGGCGTTGACTCGCAGTGACGTTCATGTTAACAGGACAAAATTCAACGATAGGTTCCAAGGCATCTACATTAATATAAGCAAATTAGGAGATATTTAGAACAAATGATGTTAATTTCCAGCAGGTGCATTTTGAGGGGTCTTGAAGGTTTTCCTAAAGACTAATAGTCCATGGGCCAAGACCAGAAATTTGGGTTATTGGTACCACTCAAGGTGGCAAGATCTACTTATGCATTTTGAAATGCCCTATATCTATACATAATATTTTAATATGATAGCATTTCCGAATGTACAGCTTAGTCATATAATCAGCAGTTTCCATGGCAACACTAGACTAAAACCGGTATTATTCAAAGAAACAGTTAAAGTCATTTAAAAATTATAAAAACACTTTTGAATGCGTAAAAATGTACAGTTTAAAATACCTCACCATAAAGGAAAGCAATGAAATGCAATTTACATCACCATTTATAACGGTTGCCATGGTAACGACCCCAGAATAGCCTAAAATCAAGGATTTTGGAGTAATTTCAGTCATATATTACACAATATACTCATTCAAGACAAGTTAAAGTCCCCTTTCCAAAATAATAACACAACTATATGACTAATACATCATATAAGCCAAGAATATGCTATATAGTACATTCCCATTGTTACCATGGCAACATGAATTAGAGTTAACAAGATGCCCTGTATGGTACTATATGCCATATTTTGGCTATATTTTGGCATTGGAGAGCTGTTGAAAGTTTATTTTGGTGTCTATACCCAGGTTATCAGGCCCACAGAATAAAAGTTTAGAATACCTCACCATAAAGAAAAGTAATGAAATGCAAATTACATTACCATTTATAACGGTTGCCATAGTAACGACCCCAGAATGGCCTAAAATCAAGGATTTTGGCGTATTTTTACTAACATATTAGACAATATGCCCTTTCAAGACAAGTTAAAGTCCCCTTTCCAATTTAATGACACAATTATATGAAAAATACATCATATAAGCCAAGAATATGCTATTTAGTACCTTCCCATTGTTACCATGGCAACATGAATTAGAGTTAACAAGATGCCCTGTATGGTACTATATGCCATATTTTGGCTATATTTTGTCATTGGAGAGCTGTTGAAAGTTCATTTTGGTGTCTACACCCAGGTTTTAAGGCCCACAGAATAAAAGTTTAGAATACCTCACCATGAAGAAAAGTAATGAAATGCCAATTATATTACCATTTATAACGGTTGCCATAGCAACGACCCCAGAATAGCCTAAAATCAAGGATATTGGCGTATTTTCAGTAACATATTAGACAATTTGCTCATTCAAGACAACTTAAAGTCCCCTTTCCAAATTATTGAAAAACTATATGACTAATCTATCATATAAGCCAAGAATATGTTATATAGTACATTCCCATTATTACCATGGCAACATGAATTAGAGTTTAGAGTTTACAAGATGCCCTGTACGGTACTATATGCCATATTTTGGCTATATCTTGGGATTGGAGAGGTGTTGAAAGTTCATTTTTGTGTCTATACCCAGGTTTTCAGGCACAGGGAACACAGCTAAAGATTTATTTTGGAAATTAACATAGGACATTATACATTTGCATAAAATCCGAGCAAAATGACCATAAAAGTATTCTGCCACTGCATATTACAAGCTGTTTCTTAGGGTTTAGAAAGGTACATGTATAACATTGTCATGACTACATTATATGCTAGGAAACTTCATTTGATTGTATGCAATGCTGGAACCAGCACAGATTCATCACAATAATGATCATTTTGCTTGCTATTGTATCAAAACTGTCCCGAAGAATACTACGAGCAAAATGAGAATAAATGAGTAAAAGGTAAATATGAATGCCAGAAAAATTTTGTCTGTTTATCAAAACGCCTTTTTTGGGCAGAAATATTACAGGCGGTTTGCACGAAGTCTCAGAAACTATTTTGTCACACCCTCTCTTTCTTATTTTTTGTTTACTCTTTTTGAAAGAAAGGTGTGATTGAATTTAAGTAGTCCATTTGGACACAAATTAATTCACATTTTCAACGGCCAGAAAAAAAAACATGTATATGCCTTTGAAACTTTACATTGATTGTTCGAAATGATGTAACTGATAAAATATATCTAGTACATCTTCGAGTTTAACCTTCAAGTGTCCTTTCCATGTGATCTGGAATTTTAAAGATAAACTTTAGTACTGGTAATACGATTGCATTGTGAAAGAAAAGGTGTGGAAAGGATCAGAAACAGTTGATCATGTAGCATGTAAGTATTGGTGTGCACTGCAAGGTTCTAGAGTCATCAAAATCATAATAAATTTGACCGAGTCTTGGTAAAGTAACACGCACTGTACACAGAAAGCTATATATGGGACAACACGCATGGTGTCGGGGCTGGTACTACCTTGATTTCCTTGTCTTTCTATGCTCATTACTCAGCCAGTATACATTTTCTTCCAAAATTGTTTGGCACATCACATTTATTTGTAATCTTGAACATTCGGTGTAAGTTTCGTTTGATTCTGTCACCATGACTTTGATAATGGCAGCTTATTTGTCAATTAGATACTGGTGACTTGTGGTAAATAGATCACACACAATCACAGGTCACCGACTCTTCTTTTGTCTGCAACACCTCTCTTTGTTTTCATCCTGAATTGACAAGAGAGAAGAAAGCAACATCTACTACATGTATTTTCATCCTCACTTCGACAAACTTTCTCAAAGTTACTCCTGCGGTCAACACCTTAATAAGGGAACGCCGTCATCTTACTATTTAAAATTTGTTTCCTACATTTCTCTTGGAACAAAATATATTCATCTCACTTTAATTTATCATGAGTCTGTGTCTGAATCGTCTACCTTGACTTTTGCCACTTCTTTATCTTCATCATCTTCCTGCTGGTTTGTGAGGGTCTTTAATTTGCACATGTTAGTGCATTTCAGTTGGTTCACGAGGCAGGAAGTTTGCAGGCACGGGCACAGTACACTTGCAGGACATCAATTGCAACACAGATTCCGGTGCGGTGCTATCTATTCTATGGACAGATTGCCGTTGCCATCTGTGTTCCACCCACAGGTCGTTGGATCTTTGACTACGGGTTAACTCACAAGGCAGCGTCGCCATATTGCAGCCTGGTACATGTAGTGCACCCGAAGAACATGCATGCGCAAAGAGTCTTTGCATGGAGGTAGCTGGCTGGATTCTACCTCTCCTCCTTTTGCAAAGAAGAGGTGGTAGCGGAGTTCATTGATCCGGTCTCATCAGATTGTGGATGTGAATGCATACATTTCGACACACAAACTCTTGTATCTTGTCTCTTAGGGTTGTTGAAACATCCCATTCTTCACCAAGATGCTTAAAGTCAGGAGCTTAAGTGCACCCAGCTTTCCACGTCCTGCAAACGCACTATGTCGCAGCCAGTAAAGGCAGGCGTTAGAGCTTGGCAGACATCTAATTCACCCAAAAAGCTTGCAAGTTTGCAAACATAAATGTACCCGATGCAGTTCTTTGTCCAGCCAGACTTCTCAGAAAGCAGGTCAGCTTCTTGCTAAAGTAGCTGTCCCATTGCGCCGGCTAAGCCTACCGTGTGCCACCGTGTGGTAAATTTTGTGTGGTCGGTGGAAAACGATGAGGGCACACGGCGGCGGGGCGTTGAGTGATCGGTGATATGCACGGTAAGGGCCTGTTAGTGGCCAAAGAGACCAGCCGAGACCCGGCAAAAGTTGTGGGCATGCCCAAAACTGTGGGCACAAGTGGAGGCGGCACACAGTGAGAACCCGGTATGAGGACTTTAAGAGGACGGTATAAGGACAGTGGGCTGGTACGAGGCCATTCGTGGGGCAGTGAGAACGGTGACGTGACGATGTGTCATATTTTGTCCAACGGGCTGTTACTGTATACCAGCCTCGTAACAGGTTTTCTCCGGGCTCTCACTGTTCGCTCATCGTTGACCCACCGCCTCATACCGGCCCCCCACCGATCATTAACGGTCAACCGCTCTCTTAACGACCTCATAACGTCATCTTACCATTCCACCGTCCTCGTAACGTCTCCATACCGGCCTAGCTGTTGCCGTGTTTTACATTGTGCCCGTTCAGAAACCGTGCCAGACACTGTGACTCCATATTTTACTGTATAAAAAAATGCTTCCTCTGTCGTTTCCTGCGGATCGAGCTTCCTATAGCTTGACCCTTTCCCCCTGCTTTCCCTCCATGTAGAGGGGCCGCTCCGGTGGGGGGGGGGGGGGGCTGGTGTGCACAGCCCCCTCCCCAGTTTCGAAGTACCCCAGAAGTACCCCTTTGTACATAGGAAAATTGCCCCTTTTACTTTGACAAGTGCACCTATTACTTTATTAAAGTGCCCCTTTGTAGGTGCCCTTTTTGTTGCCCCCCCCTCTAATTTGTTAGTCGCTCTGCCGCCCCTGCTTCCATGTGTAGGCATTATGAAGAATTATGAAGATTTATGATTAATTGTTGAGAAGAACAATGAGGACGTACATCCGTGAACTCGAGAACTGAAGTGTGACCGGTAGCTAGGGTGAGTGTCCAGCTTTCATATACCGTGTGTGACGTCTTAGGCCAAGCGAATGTTCAGCGAATGGCTCTTTTATGGTTGCGTTCCGGGTGGTAAGCAGCAGGTACCCACCCGGTGGGGCTCTGGTGAGACCCGGCGAGGGAAAGGCCAACACGGTTACACTAGCTGGCACGAGCACGCTGTAATTGGTAAGGGACCAGTATGCAGACGGAAGGAAACGATGAGGGCACAGTGGAAAAATGTAACACCATGGGACAGCACGATAATACAGACACAGATTACCAGCACATCTGTGTCTTCAGCTGTTGTTACTATGGATCTGTATCCATCCTCCGCAGCATGCCATGCATGAAGAAGCATTCGTGTGTCAGCTTCCTCTTGTGTTGTCTTCAGAGTTATGATTTCTTCATACACTCTAAAAAAAAACTGCTCAATTTGAGTCAAAATGTTACTCTTTTGAGTGGTCAAAAGGGAACCACCCGACTTTTGAGTAAACTTTACTCAGCATGTGTTGAGTGACAAATCTACTCATCTGTTGAGTAAAAATATTACTCAATAAAAGACTAAATCTCTACTCAGTTTGAATGAGTCAACCTTTACTCAATATTTACTCCTTTGTTGAGCGGTTCCCTTTTTTACTCAGTACTGGGTAGAAACGTAATCAACTCATGTCGAGTAAGAAACTGCTCATGAGTTGAGCCAAATTTTACTCAATTAACGAGTACATGTTTTGACTCAAATTGTTTGAGCAATTTTTTGCTCAAATATTGAGTATGATGTTATCTGGGTAACGCTTAGTTGCTCAATCAATAATATATCAGTACTTGAAACATCTTGTAGCAGTAGTCAACTGCTGCTGTCAATGAAGAGCATGAATAGGGGCTCCTCAAAGCACTAACAAAAACAGTGGGCTCCTTCCTCTGAAGGAGGCCAGAAAGAAAGTCCAAGCCAGTTCCTTCCTAGATGTCGGTTGGAGCTCTTCCAAGCTCGATCCATGAGCTCAGAATTTCTTCCCAATGTGTCACAATCATCTATCTCAGTTCTTTCGCATCTTTCTGCACGCGCACATGCATGCACGAGACATGCACACGGCGGACAATGAAAGATGACAAAATATACAGTTCCTTAGGTAGACAAAGGAACATACAGCTGCAATTATGTAAGAATGTGTAGAACAGGTGTCAAATGCATATTGACAGCTAGTTGCACTTTCCATCGATCCAACTTTCACTCGCACCCGAGGTAAATTCGGGTAAGAGATCAATGTTGAGTTATTTATCACCTGCCGCCGCGTAATACTAAACCGTAGTTTACTCAAAATTGACACAAACGAAGTTCTTACTCAATGTTGAGTAATTGATTTACTCTTTATCGAAGGTAACAAATTACTCGGATGACGAGTACCACTAAAATTGACTCCTTACTCCAGCTTGAGTACTGAATTGCTCATTTTGTTACTCAACTTGTTTTACTCGGCACAATTTACTCGCTGACATTAAGAGTGTAGTGCCACTTAAAGTGACTTATCATGAAGCTTCCCTCTCTCTGCAGGCTGCTTCCACTGATCGACCAAAAATTTAATCTAGGCTTATATTTGTTTTCAGGGTTTCTTCGGGATTTTTTCCACTGCAAAATGTTGTGACAAGGTGCAATGTTCTTCCACTGTGTTTCAGCGGTGGAACCTCTGTTGTATTTCTCAGCATTCTTGATGGACTCATCCATGTAGACATCAAACACGACATCAGTCCTGGCACTATCAGTGCCTTCGTGCAGAGCTAGCGTCAGTGCAGCATCTGCTAGATGTGCAAATGACTTGTCACCCCCTTTAAGTCTATGGACAAGGCTCATTCTATCAATGATACAAGCTGAACGCTTCGGAGTGAGATCTGCTGGTGACACAATTTTCTCCAGCCCTGTTTGTCTTGCGCAGTGACCACGGTATTGGTCCGAGTGGGCGTGCTAAACCTCTCTAATAGATAGCGCTCTGCTGTGAGCAATGATGATCATGCATGCGCCCAAAGAGGTTTCGGTCTGTCTTCACGATTACCTGAATTCCCTTTAGCTTTGTAACCAGCCTGCTTTTTATTGATGTTGAGGAAGGTCTTCAGGCTCTCTGTTTTCATCTTGTCATGAAAGTTTACCATGGGTTGCTCTTTTTCCAAACGATCTTCTCGGTATGCTTCTTTTCCAACTTTGTGAACTTTCAGCAGGTCTTTGGCAATATCTGGTGGGGCCAGGATACAGTAGACAAGTTGACCAACTCTGTTTCATCATGGCTCAGCTGTTCTTGATTAGTTCCACAAATGAACAAACATCTGTCTCATCTTTTCTTATCCGGCTTAGTTGCAGGTCCGGATGATTGAAGTGCTGTAAACTGTTTTTGCTGACCATGTCTCTCAACTCCCTCAAAATAATATGAGCTTCTGACCTTCTGTACTCAGATGTCAGGTAGTACCTACTGTCAGCTCCTGGTTTTAGGCTGAACCTTTTGTCCCCCCCCCCCACCCGAGTGGTCTGTGTGTCCTTGTTAATGGTTTCTTCAATTTTCTGGTCGACTGGGATTCTGCCAAAGAGGTCCTACCAAGTTGTACAGAAAATCTCTGGCCCTGCATGAATTGTTCATGCACATCTGGGTGATCAATTGGCCAGCCGGGGCATTTGTACATAATAACTATAGTAGAGAAGAAAGCGTGCTTAGTTCAGTTTGTCGTTGGCGAAGCACCAGGGAATCATTGCACGAATGAAAGGGAGGTGCAGCACCCATGCAGACACCCTCTCTAGATGCCCGAACCAGACCTAGCATAACCTCGACGATGTCCACATACATCCAGAAGGCCGAGAGGGTCCCATTCTCCTGTATCAGGTAATCAAGGTAGACATCAAACAGCTTGAAGATGGGCTCAAAGGACTGGTTCTCAATCATCTCACAGCCAGCAGCTTGAGAAACATCTTCACATAGGCTGTTCACGACTCTAAGGCTTTCTTCCAGGTGAACCTGGTCATCAGTGTGGTTAGTTTCTAGACAGGGTAGGAAGCCTTTCCACGCCTGTCGCATAAATTATGCCTCGTACAACAACTTTACTGCACGGTTGTACTTGCAGCATTCCATCACTCCAGCTACAGAGCCAATATCAGTGACACCTGACTCTACACATAGGTCCCTCAGTCCAGCATCTTGAAACATCTTCTCAATGGGTGACCACAGTGTGCATATGCCAAGAGATATACATCCCAGGGACTTCACAGTTTTTATACAATAACAAACAAATGGTCATTAATGTGATGAATCTGTGCTGGTTCCAACATTGCATACAATCAAATGAAGTTTTCTAGCATCTAATGTAGTCATGACAATGTTATATCTTTCTAAACCCTAAGAAACAGCTTGTAATATGCAGTGGCAGAATACTTTTATGGTCATTTTGCTCTGATTTTATGCAAATTAATGAAAAATAGCAGTGATGTCCTATGTTAACGTCCAAAATAATGCTTTAGCTGTGTTCCCTGTGCCTGAAAACCTGGGTATAGACACCAAAATGAACTTTCAACACCTCTCCAATCCCAAGATATAGCCAAATTATGGCATTGAATGAGAATATTGTCTAATATGTTTACTGAAATTACTCCAAAATCCTTGATTTTAGGCTATTCTGGGGTCGTTACTATGGCAACCGTTATAAATGGCAATGTAATTTGCATTTCATTACTTTTCTTTATGGTGAGGTATTCTAAACTTTTATTCTGTGGGCCTTAAAACCTGGGTATAGACACCAAAAATAAACTTTCAACAGCTCTCCAATGCCAAAATATAGCCAAAATATGGCATATAGTACCATACAGGGCATCTTGTTAACTCTAATTCATGTTGCCATGGTAACAATGGGAAGGTACTAAATAGCATATTCTTGGCTTATATGATGTATTAGTCATATACTTGTTTCATTAAATTGGAAAGGGGACTTTAACTTGTCTTGAAAGGGCATATTGTCTAATATGTTAGTAAAAATACGCCAAAATCCTTGATTTTAGGCCATTCTGGGGTCGTTACTATGGCAACCGTTATAAATGGTAATGCAATTTGCATTTCATTACTTTTCTTTATGGTGAGGTATTCTAAACTTTTATTCTGTGGGCCTGAAAACCTGAGTATAGACACCAAAATAAACTTTCAACAGCTCTCCAATGCCAAAATATAGCCAAAATATGGCATATAGTACCATACAGGGCATCTTGTTAACTCTAATTCATGTTGCCATGGTAACAATGGGAATGTACTATATAGCATATTCTTGGCTTATATGATGTATTAGTCATATAATTGTGTCATTATTTTGGAAAGGGGACTTTAACTTGTCTTGAATGAGTATATTGTGTAATATATGACTGAAATTACTCCAAAATCCTTGATTTTAGGCTATTCTGGGGTCGTTACCATGGCAACCGTTATAAATGGTGATGTAAATTGCATTTCATTGCTTTCCTTTATGGTGAGGTATTTTAAACTGTACATTTTTACGCATTCAAAAGTGTTTTTATAATTTTTAAATGACTTTAACTGTTTCTTTGAATAATACCGGTTTTAGTCTAGTGTTGCCATGGAAACTGCTGATTATATGACTAAGCTGTACATTCGGAAATGCTATCATAACTTTTTACACGTATATATGCCCACCAAACAAAAAAAAAGTACAAAGGTTTTGCCACCTCTGGTGGTACCAATATCTGGTCTGGCCCATGGACTATAAGTGACCCGGCACCACAAAACCAACAAAAAGTCGCAACCAGCGATTCTCCGTAATCAGCTAAAATGTCAATTTAGGTGAAAAAAATAGATATTTGTTTTTTTTGCATTTTATGAAAGAGTGGTCTTTTCTGTACCTAGTATCAAAATTTGGAAGTCTAAAACATAGTAGAAGATGTGTTTTACACGGATTTTCTAGACCAGTTTTTTTCGCACAGCCTTCGGTCTCTTCCAAAATTTGATCACTTTTCCCGAGCGAAATTATCGTAGTCCGGAAATGGTCGGTCGTTGCTAACGGGTCGTGCTACGCGGGCTGTGATTGGTCCGTTATAGCAATCAGTGCGGCGCGCCATTTTGTTTGTATCCGCTTTCACATCCGAGTTCCAGATTTGCGTTCGTCTTATATTCTCCGTTAACGACTTCGAGTAGCTTGATTGTACATCACATATCAGGGGCGGATCTAGCTTTTTGCTAAGGGGGGGGGTTTGACCAAAATAATGACGATGCGGAGCATCGTCCACGAGCCGCGAAGCGGCGAGCCGATTTTTTGAGGGGTGTTTATTTGAACCCTGTTAAGTGATGATTTCCTGGCATCTATTAACACAATGGAGACCATAAAAAGCAGTGCATGATAACGTCTTTTTAAATCAAGTAACAGTTTAATACACAGTTATATTCAGAGTTATCATGTGTTTGGTTAAGTTACCAGATGAGTTGAATATCTTCTCACAATATTTGCACTTGAAAGGGTTTCTCTCCGTGCGTTCTTTTTTCTTTTTTTTTCTTCTTTTTTTTTTTTTTTTTTTTGGCCGCCCAAGGGGGGGGGGTTTAAACCCCCTAAACCCCCCCCGTAGATCCGCGCCTGCATATCCAGAATTTGTTGACCAAGAGTAAGAACATTATTATATTTTATACATTTGAGAGTGACAAGTTGCGAAAAAGTCTACAACGTCGTTACAATGCCAGGTTTTGTACGTGAGCAGAGCCGTGGGATGGTACCGGGGTGCACCAACGCAGATGCCCGGGTAGCTCGGGCGGTCAACGAAGCGATGATGCGGGGGCTAGCTGCGGGGGATCAGGCCAACCTTACAGCTTTGCTTACTGAACACTTTGGGCAAGACAGCGACGAGAGAATTCCTGATAATGTGGTTACAAATAATTGCCCAGATGTATACAAAACAAGATAGGTGACAAGCAGTGTTATGTAAGGGGGAACAAAAAGACTCCGGGTCCACCATGAATAGGCATTGTCTAGTGCAGGTGTCTCGGCACTATGTTGCAGTTCACTTAATCTGTCCAATTACAACTCTATACATTTACAACATAATAACTTTTGAAAGACTTAAGTCCACACATTGAAACCTCAGAAACATAATGAACAGACTATGTTTGACCATCAGGCCAAATTTCAGCCTAATCTGAAAATCTCTTCATAGTGGTTGCTATGGCCTTTTGATTCACCCTTCTATTGACTTCCCTGTGGTTTGCTTGCTCCGCATGCTTGAATAGCCCCAAACTTTAAAGCTCTCTTTCTCACAATTTAATACCAGTAACCTCCCTCACCAGCTCTTTTCATTCACTAAATTGAAAGGGTTAGGAAGCTTCAATTTGGACAAGTAATATACCATTTTGATGAGGAGAACTTCTTCTTTCATAATCAGATGAAATCAGGAAAATATTTTTTTGCGACTTTTTGGTGGTTTTGTGGTGCCGGGTCACATAAGTGCAAAAGTCTGATAGATCCATTTAGAATGAAAGCAATTTAACATGATTTCATACTCTATGATAGCCATTATATTCATTCGGCTCCTTTAGCGTTTATATTCCTCTCATATCAAAACGTCTGGGTTACTGAACAGCGCTTGTTTTTATTACCAAACAAGTTCTATGGAGAATGACGTGAAAAACACTTTTTTAAATAATTTTTACATCCATCTTCATTCTGCTAAAAGTACCACATATTTTGCCTAGTTTGATTAGTATAATAGGACAAAGACTATGTTCTTTTGGGTAAAGCAAAATAAAATTACAATTTCATTTATTCTATCGCGTTTTATTTGTTAAAATAATAATTTTCTTGTTATCTTCAGCTCGTTTTCTGTGTAAAATCAACGTTCGGGCGGCAGAGTCTTATACCATGTCAACATTTGGCATACCACCTTCTTCTAATTTTTAGTTTGAGAAAGTCATTTTTCGATGTAATTTTATCTTTCCAACCATATAAGACTCGTTTAGATTGATCAATGTTATCCCCCGCGTATCCAAGATGTAAGACAATTACATCTTTGCCGAGCGCAAGTTTTTTAGTGAGATGATTCAGTTTGAGAACTGTGTCGCCTATAGTCTCTACCACGGTCCACGCACTTAATACAATGCACAGTGGTGGAGCGGTGCCGGCTGTACAGAGATATGGGATATATAATCTCTTGTGTGAACAGAGCTTGACTGATGAATTGTATCCAATATGGTCCATTTAGCTCCAAACGTTTTAAGAAACACAGTATATGGGAAAGAAAGTTATCTTTAAGGGCGAAACAAAATAATAGCTGAAATGCATCGATGGGTGAGCGCATTATCCAAACATAGCGGTCAAAAGAAGAATACCTTCGACGTAGATTTGAAAAGCACAGAACACGCTATTGTTGTTGTCGTCGTAGAACTCGTAAATACACAACGTGTCGACAGTAAAGTTGAATGGCGAAGAAAGATTCTTAGGAGTTGTAACGATCTCCAGATTGCCGTCATAGTTGTCGGTTGCCACAGGGACATCGAAGGCGACTTCCACTCCCGAAATCTCCGTGCGCGTGGCTGATATTGGCCCAGGACAAGAAAGGAGGGTGGGCGAAATTCGATCTGTCCACGAAACAAAAATATGAAGCAAAACATATATTTTGAATATTTTACATGCATGATATATGGTACACGATATTCAAATGGATGACATTTTTACATGTCTTTAAATGGTCGAGAGTGAAATGTTATAGGGAACGTGTGAAAGCGCGACACAATTATACGATTACGTGTTCTATACAGATAAATGTCCTGTAAGAGGTATTTAGAGATTTAAAAAAACAACAACGACTGACTGACTTCCGTATAGTCTCATCCTCTAGTCTTTTCGTTCTCAGAGATTTTGATTAGGCGGGTTTTGATAACCCGGTTGGAATCGAACACAATATAGCGCATACTGCTTCAAATAAAATAAAAAGTCATGTTGTGACGAAGTGATCGATGCAAGTGTGCCAAATTATGCCTAGATAGGTGGCTTTTTTTGTTCTTACCTACGCACGCAATCTTTGTGTTTTCATTCACTGTCCGATCCCAGGTGCCATTACTGAGGCAGCTGACAGGTGCAACAGCGCCCTCTAAGGTTAACCCATCGCTGCAGAAGAAGGAACAGGTTGTGCCATAGTACAGCTTTCCCGTACCGGTGCACATCGTGGGGTAGACGTAAACGTTATCAGGAATGGTTAGAGCTGGACATTGCGTTTCTAAAAAGAAAACAAAAAGGAAATGCTATAATGTGTGACGGAATGAGAAACGAAAATAGATTCTCACACAACTATATCAAACTTACGATGCAACTGATAATAAATGACATCTTCCTTGCAGTTTTGGACTGAAACATACGATAACAGAGTAATAAACAAACGAGAGAAAGAAGTGGAGGATATGTCACTACCAGAATTCCACCCTTTTTACACTGCATGGTAATAACCTTTGAATCCATGATAGACAAACAGTGCAGAGCCGAGGAGGTACGGCAGAGCAATAGAGCCCAACATTCACTAAAACAAATCATATAAAATTTACGTAGAGAATAGGTAGAAGTGATGAAGAGCGTTTGGAAATGATCGTGAGGGGCTTAAAACAGGATTTCAATGCTTAACGGAAGAAAGGGATAAAATGGAATTTGAAGCTATTCATAATATTTGATCGTAAGAAATTATGTGACATATTTATTCTTTGTTTCATAGTTGATGGTTTCACGTGAAAAGCAAGATATGGAATTTAAGGCAGGAACTATAGTGAACTTATAAGCATTACATAATAACGTTTCAAAGCGAATGTGCATTGGTTTCCGATTTTCATCAATTCAAGAAAGTTACCGTCACAGTATGGTATCGATGGGCGATCCCATTTCATCCTGGTGCCATCGTACTCGCAAGTAGTTTCAGATGGACCAACTAGGGTGTGTCCTACAGAGCAGGTCACAGAACAGAGGCTGCCCCAAACGTTGTCACAAGGAGTAGATCCCTTAAACTCCCCGAAAATGGGAGGCGACAGAGAAGTGCAGCGTCGGACTAGAGAAGGAATAACAAATGACATCCAATTTTCAATGACAACAATAAATAGGCCTTTTCAGTATAGAAAGTTTTATATTCCTGTGAAATGTTTATGAACCTTGCTGCGGACTTTCCTAATCAAACATGAAATCTTTGTACATATAGACCAAGTAAAACAATTCTGTGCATGGAAGTGTGCTGGTGTGAGTTTGTAATTCATTTACAAATCGTTTGACAATTTTTATATTACCATTACGGGGCACGGAAACAATGACTTCAAACATGGAAGGTGATTATTATACTACCACTTCCTTACTTTTCAAAGATACGTCGAATGAGCATCTCGCGGAATTCCCAGATGTATCCATGGCGACACACGTGACTGAGTAGTCACCTTCTGCCATCTTGCCTTGCTGTACATTGCAGCTGATTGATGGCGATAGTCCTTCGTTATCAGTCGCCGTAACATTCCAGGTTACATCAGCTTCGATTTCCCCTCGCGATGCGTATACTATGAAGTCATATGGGCAATATGTAAATGTAGGCGGCTTGAAGTCTGAAGGCAAGAGGTAAATCGAGAAAGCAATCCAAAGGATGAATTATATTACCTCTCAAAACCATCTGTACATACAATCACATTAAAGGCTGATCAAAATGATACTGGGATGGTGATGTTTATAAAAGTTTTCTATTATGTTCTAAAAAGCAATGTTATTTGCCATGAAATATCAAACTAAGGACAATTCATAAGGTAATTTATGAACGAAGCTGACAGCATTCGCGTACAGACATCTGCGCAAGCGCAGATGACAAGCATTAATTATGCGTAAATGCCTTCCATCGGTTTCCTTAACATAAAATTATGATATAGTTTTTCTTGTCGTTTTGTTATGCATGTGATATACGAATCCATTGGCCATTTCTCAATTTGTAAAGCTACACATTTTCTTGTTTTGAGTAATAAGAATGGGTTTAGATGTTTAGAAGACCCACAAACGTGTAAATATACCCCTTCACTCCATATGTTTTAAACAGACCTTTGCACGATGCCTGCGATATGTCACGCGACCACTGGCCATTCCCGAGGCATGATGTATAAGAAAAGTGTTGGGGGTCTACAGTGTAGCCTCCCGCATCACAGCTGATCAGACATGTCTCTCCAAAAGCAGGATCGTCTGTGCACTCTGAGGGGGTGACTTGCATTCGAGCTGAGAGAACCAGTGGTTCGCATTTCGTTGCTGGAAGACATTATAACAAAGGAAAAAATATAACACCATTTGAAAAATAAGGTTAATCTGGGTAAGGGCAAGATGTCTAATTTATTGATCCGTATTAACAAAATAAATATACACACACACACACACACACACACATTAAATTTCCCCACTGACACAAGAAACAACAAAATACTATCAATACAAATATATCATGCAATGAGAGTGTCTACCGATTACTGCACGATTGTAAATCATTTAATGATACTACATAATATCAAATACATATAATAGGATGTTACAATACGTCCCTTTTGACACATTTGATTGTAGAACATATATTAGTTCTTTGGCTATCACCACTGAGGTGTCTATTGGAAGATCATAATTTCCCTTTTAAAAAGCTGCCTTCAATTGGTGTAATGGGAAACTCTCTGGTTTGAAAGTTACCTAACTGAACAATAAGAATAATAGTCACTCCTGTGAATAATGCCCCTTTAGAAATTAGAATAACACATGGTGTACCTCAAGGTTCAATACTTGGACCTTTGTTATTAGTAAATGTCATCAATCACCTGTCAGCTCGTTTTTATAAATGTATCATACACTGTTATTCATAAAGGTGGAATAATTATTTTTACCCCAATTTATGGAATGATTTTGACAATGATTTATTCCTAATAGATCTAAATGATATAAAATTCTCAGATTTTATTGAATAATAATTTGCGAGTGTTTGTTTTGCGTGACTGCTAAAGCATGTGTGTACTACTATGCTAATCAACTAGGGGGCCTGCGTCCGTAAGTCATAACTGACAGTATTGAGGATTAATGCCTCACAAAAGGGCAGTAATATAGCTGATCGACACGGTCGACTGACTGTACGCATAGGGGGCTAGGGTACGTCGCCGCCCCCACAAATACAAAAAACACAAAGAAAATGCAATAAATCATCAACAATTCATTGCATTTTCCCCCGCTCCACAACAGGAAAAATTCCTCTGTAGGGCCATGCATTATGGTTCAAGGCATGCCCGCAAAGAGAATTTTTTCCTCTTCTTCAAAAGTAGAATAATTGTTGATATATTCAAATTATTTTCTTCTGTTAAATGTTGGATTTGTGGATACATGTGTCAATTATCGACTAATCCTTACCTTCACAAGTGAAGTTGGTGCTACTCCACGTTCTGTCGTCCTGACATCTTTTCTGGCTTTCTCCCACGCCGCCATAGCCGTATGGGCAGTATAAGGAGCAGAGAGTACCGTAGGGTTCTGTGTCTGGTGGGACGGCACTGCAGCCGGATTTTATGACGAGGGGCGCGGTAGGCAAAGCCTCGCAAGATTTGACTGTTGTAGTGTTAGGTAGTTAAAACATCAATATAAATCAAAGAAGGAGAAACGAGAATGTGTGCTCAGGGCAATTAGAAGAGAGGCGGGAGCGTGGACAATAAAGATTCTGAGGTTTATTCCAAAAAATGTTATGCAAGCAATTGAATCGACGGATACTCGTAAAGTGTGTGCTAAAAGGAATATACATATAATATTCTGTGAAAGAGTTACTTGTACTAATCATTGTTCTCTGTAAGTTTGTAAACAGATTATAGATATACACTGTAATGTATAATCATTATAGAATACAAATAATGTATTGAGCATTCGAAGAACTACCCTCCGGACTACTACCCCCAGACAACTACCCCCTACGACAACCATCCTCTAGGACAACTACCCCCGGGACAACTATCCTAGGGGGTATTTGTCCCGGGGGGTAGTTGTCCGAGGGGTACTTGACTAGGGGTGGTTATCCGGGGATGCATGTCCAGGGGTTAGGTGTCCGGATACGCTTCATAATGTATAAGGTTTTAGGTTGGGCATGACACATTCGCATTATAAATTGCAATTTGGAATTGTTGATTGTAAAGCTATGGATTAACATTTACCTTGGCAGACTGGTTGGGTACCATCCCAGGAAGCAGGAGCCAGACCGTTTTGCAGAACGCACTCACGTGACATTGAGCCAATGATCTCATAACCCTTGTTACAACTGAAGGTGCACTCTGCGCCGTACACTGGATCGCTGCAGTTTGCTATCGAACCCCTTGACGGTGCTTGCAGTCTGGGACATCGGAAAACTGCTCAAAATGATCAATGTACATGTAAAATGCATTATAAACTTTTCATAAATACATACCAAAGATTCATATGAGCATATACCCTTAACCATAATTGCAACAAAAAAAAATACTGTAGGAATGTATATCTGCCGACAGAGGAAGCTTTTACAAGAATTTCCTCACCATTTCTGCCCTACCTATTTTTTTTACAGCTGAATTGGGATACATAAATAACTCTTTATTGTATAAAAGTTATTTGTACTATTAAACTTTTGTTGTTACTGATAAAATTGTTAAAATTGTTTGTTTGATACGTTTTTATTAAGTATGGATTTCAAATATTACACCTGCAAATAATAATGATTTGAAGAATCAAAATATATAAAAACTAAAATTTAAATTGTACAGTAATAATAATATTTTGTATGCACATAAGATATACCATTATCGTTCTTATGTAAAGAAGATATTTCATAATCGTTCTCATGTAAATAAAATATCCCATTGTCGTTCTTATGTACAGGAGATATCCCATTATCGTTCTTATGTACAGGAGATATCCCATTACCGTTCTTATGGTCAGGAGATATCCCATTATCGTTCTTATGTTCAGGAGAAATCACATTATCGTTCTTATGTACAGAAATCAAATTTACCTTGAACTGTCACAATAACTTCACATTTCCCAGAATTTCCAGACATGTCTGTAGCGATATAAGGAATTGTCGTGGAACCTTCACTGAAATTACTCCCTGGACCTAAATGATCGATAACTCTAAAATATTGAGAAAAAGTAGACACTATTCAAAATTTAACTATTCCTTTATGTATATGAATATTATTTTTCGTTTTTTAATATAAATTTTTCACTTTATACTATGTGATTATAATAAGCAATTTTAAACGTCATTTTTGGTATGGGCGGGGTGGGGGTAAACTACACAGGCCCTATGCCAAATTGAAAATGTATGTTAGACTCAACTTTAAACCAAATTTTTTAAAATATAACATTAGCAATTTTCACGGAAGTTGTGGCCAATATGTCACCGACCTCCCATTACACTGACGTTATATATGGATGATGATCAAATGTTAATAGTGGTTAAACATTTTCTAGACAATGAAGAAAAAAATAGCAGCATTTACTGTTTATGATTTCAAACTTCATAAATCAACTTACTTGCCTTGAAATAAATACATGGAAATAACTGATGCATTTATGCTCTTTAATGGAATTTCAATGGAACTGTAACATAATGCTCAGTAGCACGTGAAAGATAGCATTGGAGAGGATTTTAAGTAGAAACAAATTAACAAGTGCTTAGTACACGAAGTAGAGTAATTGCGGTGTGGCTTGTAACAGTAGAGTAATAACTGTACTAATATATGAAAATAACAGCACTCTTACTTTACAATAGTAACGAATCCAGAGTTATCGATGGCTGTAATATCATCGTACCAAACTGTTGCGTGAGTTGTTTTTCTCTCAGCGTTTTCGTAAACATAAATCGGACATGTATGATCAAACACAGGAGACTGCACATCTGCAATGGTAAAAAATTAGCAAAATATGCAAAATAACGCAATTACTTTCGAAAAATATCTACAAGTGCGCTGTAATTTTTCTTCGAGGTTTACTTTCCAGAAATATGAACTGTTGCCACTATTGACCCCAACTATATGTTTTCATTCAAACAAAACACACTGGTGTTTTGATCAAAAGTGAAATATAAACTCAGGCCTATCCGATTAAATTATCATGATTGATTGATTGATTGATTGATTGATTGATTGATTTTATTCGTCAAGTATAGTACATTGAATGCTTACATAAAGCAAAATGAAACGAGAAAGATACATTGACAGGATAACCCATGAAAATAATCATCGTTGTAGTACAATACTGTTACGATTTACCAACCAAGGATGAATGAAGCTTTATTCAAATTTATAAATGTTATCACTCGATAGTTTTAATCAAGTCAAACAAATCCTTCTTTTCTTAATAATGGTAATTTTTCTCAAGCGTTCTCCGTTTTATTCATTTTCTTTTCTCCATAGACTTGATTAATTTACAGACCTCACAATCAATAATCTATTCATAGACCTAATATTTACCCTCGCATCCGACACTTCTTTGATTGTTCCAAGATCCATCTGAAGTGCACATCTGGGAATAAGGACCATACATACGGAATCCACTCTCACATTGGAAGTTACATTCAGTGTCAAAGGGCACGGGGTCAGGCTTGGTACAGATATCAGGGGTTACACTTCCGTACTTCAGGCTGATATTGGCGGGACAAGTCACGATGACTGTGCAAAAGAAAAGAATGAATCCAAAGACAATTAAATATATAAATGCAAATTATAGAGTGCTTCAAACGATGTTCTTTAAACACGGATTACTTAGCCATTAGGCCCGTTTACAAATAACAGTTAGTGCGATTTGGATCGCGATGCAAAGATCAATTTTATTTGGGCCACCGTGTACACATGTCAATTTAGTGCGAATTGGATTGCTATGCAAACATTTTTGTTGGCGACCATTCACACACAGGGAGAATTCTCGCTCGACGACTAGAACGTCTGAACTGCGCATGCGTGAATCTCGACGTTGTATGCACGCTTGGAATCCCGGAATTAAATAAATCGATATTCGATTCTCGATTCCATTCATACACACAACGCCCGGCAAACTATCGCGATTATTCTGAAAAATCGCAAGACTTACTGCAAATTGGATCGCAATGCGAATCGCAAAAATTAAGGAATTATTCTGTCCATACACGCAAAAATAATCTAGGATTTGTGTATGTTGATGCAAAAATCGATTTTTAAATCTCACTTTTGTATATGTGTGAACGCCTCTATTGTGTGACTTGCACGTTTAAACGATTCGACATATTATATGCGTAAATGTCATCAAGGTATGCTAAAGAGCATGTACTGGCAGTACATAAAGTGGCTTTGGGGATTACAAATATATACTTTCTAACATCTTTGTCAATTTTGTCCAGACCAGGCATTGCCATTGGGGTTTCACTAAATATAAGAAGGCCTATATCTATCCAATTATCATTTGAAAATTTCCTTGTTGGGCGATTCCCCCAACACCTTTGGAGGACAACAACAGCCAATTTTTGTACAAGAATATTTCAGTTTTTCCGATAGAGAGTACAGTTTTGGTCAAACCGAATTTAGTAACCCAAACCTGCGCCATTACATTACAAACTAATAGTTATAACTGTACGATGCTCGAAAGGTTTACACAAATTACAAACGGCTTAGCAAGCCTGTTAAAGCCTGGTTCAAAATTATTGAATATTTTAGGAGCCCCACAGATATTCATTCAGATTTTAGCCATTTAAATTGTATGTTCTTTCAAATTTGACACTCAATCTTTCATTATTTCACAAAAAAATTATAGCGCCCTCTTTACCAACACTCAACTTTTCCTTTAACTTACTGTCACAAAGTGGTTCGATGTTGCCCCAGGTTGCATTGGCTTGACATGACCTCAAGATGACCTTATCAGTGGTACTTGATCGATAGCCGTCATCACATCCAAATTCGCACTGGTCTTGATACTGTGCTTCTGTGGGTGGACAGCCTGTCACGTGACCATTCAGGATATCGGGTACTGCGCATGTCACAGCTGGAATAGAACAAAGAGGAATTGAAAAGGCCTCATTAGCCCATTAGGGCCTACTTGATAGTAGATACTCAAGATATGTAGCTGGAAAACGGCATTCTCCTGTTTTTTTATACTAATTTGTACGTTTATACTCATTGATTCCGATATTGTAAAGATTTTAGATCGGAAAACTATTAACAAATAGTTATTTTTTATATTTATTCGTTTTTCTTGGATAACGTTAATACCATAAAGCTACGTCACCAGGTTTTCAACAGAATATCTTTCACACGTAATTACGAATTGCGTATTCAAGTGCAGACCAAATCAAAGGACAAATTATCTTCTTTTTAGTAATATTGATTATATGTAATATATACTTTTTTGATGATTTCAATCGTTAGTCATAGAACTTACCATCGCATTCTGGCTGCGTTCCGTTCCAGTACCCTACTGTGGTTGTGTCAGACATTCGTAAGCAATATCGCTCAGTTGTTAAATTGCCGTCTGATATTATATACCCCGTGTCACACTTGATCAGACAGCCAGATCCATAGACTGCACCACCCTCGCATGACCCTTGACCCAGGTAGAGTGTGACGTCACCATTTGAGGGTGGGTAAAGCGGGGCACAGCGAGTAACTTTTAAAAAGAAAAGAAGATATCCCCAATATGATATTAAAGTTCTAGGGGTATCACGGGAATTACAGGCCATTATTCGTACAACTTACTATACAACTATAAAGCCATCGAATGGATGTATAGTGTAAACCAATCAGAACGCAGGAAACTGTACAGCCATACAACTACGCAAATATACGACTATACATCCATTGAGGCACTCGTGGACGCATGTATAGTTTCTATCGTGCGGGCCGAAGTGCCATAATTCTGTACAGCCGTACAACTATACATCTTTCAATATTATGTCAAGTTTTATCCGATCAGGGCGCAGGTAACTGAACAACCATACAACTATACATCCATCGAATGGATGTATGATTTTACCAAATCAGCGCTTACCGCTGCGAGATAATATGAATAATAATAATAGGCATTTCTATGGCGCCGTCTATCTCGAAATTCTATTTCGAGGCGCACTAATTATTACCCCGGCATATAGTTGTATCTTGTATGATTGTTCAGTTTCATGCATTCTGATTGGATAAAACTGTACATCCATTTGCTGGATGTATCGTTAGTTGTACAGAATTATGGCACTTCGGCCCTATAGTAATTTGGAGCTTCTTCGTGGGATGAAATCTTTATCCTTGCTATGCTTGCCACGGAGTTAGAGAAATGTATTAAAGGGTTTAGACCTCTCTGTGAGGTCACTGGCAGGTGGTTATCTCATCAAATCAGCTCTCAATTAACATAAGAAAAAAAGGCATCATGGGGGATCAACGGGTACCGCTTAGGCATTGTTGGTTGTATAGAGGGCGCAAGTAGCTATAAATAGTGCAGGGGGGATTTAAGGGAAATCCAACCTTGATAGTAAAATGCTCTAAAGGAAGGCAGCAAAATCAGAGAAGTAGACTGGTGAAATTTGAATGGAATTAAACGATATATGAACAAGTTATGAAGTTTTGAAAGTTGTAATCACTATAGGTACACGCTCTTCAAAGTGGCTGAATCGGAAATGTATATGTGATGTAGTGGCAGACAGCTTTCCCATTTGTCCAACACACAACATGACCAAAATGTCAAATTTTCATCAATGTTTGACGCAGGAGGGTCTAATCTCTTAAAAGACATATCATAATATATTATCCACTACATATTTGAGTAGTGTTACAAGAAAGAAAGCACGTAGGATACAAACATAAGTCAGTGATATTTTTGTACACGACAAACGGGAGAGCTTTGCATCGACTTTGTCACAATCTACTTACCAAACTGCCATTTTGAGGTTTGCATAGACGTAGCGATATCATATTCCAAACATTCATATATATATTTTTGTATATTTATAGGTCCACTTTATTTCAAACTTTCGCCTTTCTAGTTATCTTATATTTCTGATTTCATACAAATTAATTATTACACGGGTCGGATTGCCCTTTCAATTTCCTGCATTCACCAACCATTCTATCAGGCGAATGACAGAATAAAATATCAAATGTTACTTACAGATCCACAACACTTGTATGGCTCCATATTTTATCTGTTTCAAACATTCAAAGGCGCTTGCTCTTCCAATAGTCATGGACTACACATTTGCTTGAAAAAACACTTTAATATCATTAAAAATATCCGATATGTAATTATGAATAACAAAGAAGTTATAAATACTTGGATACAGGTAAAGCATCCTATGAGATTAAGCTGCATTTACGTTGACTTTTGAAATCTGCATTAACGATTGCGATATAAAAGTGATTCAAGTACATGTACCACAAAGAGTTTTACCTTTGACCTCTACTTCAAATGAACATGTAGCCGTGAAGCCAGCCGTGTCAGTCGCACGATATACAATAGTGTGAGATCCCTCATCGAAAAAAGCGGGCCTGTTGTTTCCAGAGACTGGGGCAGAGTCTATTGAGGCTAGAGTCGCCGTTATCTGGATACTACCATCAGTTGCCTAGTATTATTGAAAACACATGCAATGTAGTTAATTTCGTGATTTACCTTAGGATTATCTGAAAAGATTTATTCTGTTTCCGAATACGAATGCCGTAAATAATCAAGCAGTGCCGTAATGTGGTTTATCACTCAAATGCAGTACTCGAAGCAGATATGTCTCAGGTCGCATTGTCAGATCAGACCTGAGTCAGATCGATAATGAGAGTAATCATTTGACTCTCACCTGTATGCAAAGATATTAATCCTCCTAATGCCAAAGCTTCACTTTGGGTTGTTTGCTAAAATCTAATCTGCAATGATTATCGTTTCATTCAACAAATTTCGAATCAATCAAGTTCGAGGTGATAGGCTGAGATATATCTTTACCTTAACAGGTTCCCAGTCTTCCCAGTGTAGTTCAGCTTTTGATTGACCAGCCAGAGCAAATATTACTCGGTCAGCTGGACAATTTAAGATGGGTGGAGTAAGGTCTGTACGGTAATAAATGAAAGAAAACACATGAGCATCAAACGGAATATAAAAATGGCCGGTTTAGTTGTCAATTGTTTGTCAATGACTCTCGTCTAACATATCGTTCGTAACGCCACAAATGAGCATTTCGTTTGTATGTATTGAACAGGTTCGGTATCGTATGTTTCATAAAAAAGTGAATTTTGTGAGGACAATTATTCCTCATATCTGTAGTTCGAATTTGTCAATTTTTAATGCAAAGTTCCCTACAGGAGGTGCGATGGCTCAGTGGTAGAAGTCGTAACTGGGAGGTCCCGGGTTCGAAACCAAGTCGATAGCATTATGTCCTTTCGTAGGGCATTAATCCTCAATAGGCAATTTTCGCAAACTCATTGCGGAATTAGAATATGCGGTTCGTGTGCAAAATCGAGAAGTTACTATAGTAACAGTTGGATGACCGCTGAGGCCCTGAAATCTAGAACGGGTTTTGGCCAAATCTACGGGCGTTCTCAATGACGCCCAAAGTGAATCAAGTGCCTCGATACAAACTATTTCATTCACCTGATAATAATAATAGTATTTAAATAGCAGAATCCAATCTGCATACATTAGTTGTTGCCACACTTAATACATGCAATTTGCATTCTGACTATTGTGAATCCTAGACAGGTGAATGAAATAATTTTATTGAGGAACTTCACAAATACGTATGTATTAAGACGGGACTACACGACTAGCACAACTTGTCTCGACCAAGCCACAAAACGGCTCTTTATCAAATTTCAACAATTTATCATCAAGTTTTAAAACAATTCATGTTATATCCATATTCATGTTGTTATTGTTCAGAAACAATGATCGGAAGAACAAAAACTCACTGAAGAGTCATTCGTGTCAGTGGCGGATCTAGGGGGTTGGGAGGTTTAAATCCCCCCTTGGGCTGGCCAAGGTGCTTTCTCAAAAAATGAAGAATATGCAGCATACATTCTACAACATCATACAGCTCACAAAATATATAATTCCTAAAAGAGACATAGATATAATTTTTTATTGTTAATGGATTATAAAATATATCCTTACCGAGGCAGCTTTGAGCAATGCCATCCCACCCTTCGTCAGCCAGACAACGTCTCGATGTTGCACCCTGAGCTGTGTAGCCTGAGTTACACAGAACGTTGCACGTGGTTCCATAATCCTTCTTGTTGGAAACATCCGTCTCTTCTCCGTCTAGTCGACAGGACTCAATAAACCCGTTCACAGGTACCTCGAGGGGATTGCACTGAACAACTGGTAGTCAGTATGAAGAAGATTAAAGAATAATACATGTCATCACCATCCTACGGTATCAAAAGTCATTTCATTTCGTTCTTTCACTAAAATAAATTGATCGTTGAGAGTTATTCTTATTTTGATTTGATATGTTATCATTTCTTCATTGATGACTTAAAATAAAATGCAATTTACGGTCAGTTCTATAACCTTTTCAATAACTTTTAACAGCATGAAAACAAAAGGAAAAACAAAGGTCATATTTTCCTTATGAAATGAAGAAAAACAAATCTTTGTGATGAAGTTTTGAGAGTATATATTGATTTACTTGTAGTAGGCATTTATAAATTTACTTGAAACGTAAAATAGAAACAAAGAAATGAAAAGCAGTACAGAGAGTCAAAGAATGAGATTGATCTGTCAGAGATACAAGTTTTTTAAATCAATGCTCATGCCTGGACGTAACATCCCAGTAGATCCACAATGCTGGTCTATGGTGTGAACCTTCAAAATGTTTAAAGCCCACATAGCCATAAACATTCTTGCAACTGTTCGGAAGGTTACAGGACAGACATTGTCGGTCTACTGGGCTGTCGGTCTCGTTTTCAGTCTTGTTTACTGTCCAACTTCCACAGTAACATAGTCGGGAATCTAACCTACTTGCGATTCCAAGAACTTTATTTTTCACCTGTACATGAGACCGGTCCGCCACTCCATACTCCAATACCGTCGCCATTATCCAAGCAAGTTCGAGATACCGACCCAGAAGGGAGATAGCCGATATCACAAGTAAATCGGCACACTGTTCCATATTTCTCATCATCATATGGACATCCGCTCTTTATACCGTGCAGAGGTTTGGGTATATCGCTGTTGATACATGTCACAACTGATAAACAGATTGCAGAGATTAAAAAAAGAACAAATTATCACCAGTCGGCGAATTGGGACTGAACTTTATATGTTTGTCAAGAATTATATAATCTTTAGCTGTAAAATCAATGTACAAACAGTTGATGAGGCTGCCTTGGTTTAATAATATCAGTATCTTATTATTATTGTAGAAATGAAGACATTTGCCCCATCGTAAGTTCAAAATGCAGATAAAGAAAGAAGAGATATTGGGAAAGAAACCCTGAGAAAATGTACTACCTTATCAAAATTGGCTTTATGATTGATATTCGAAACATCTACTGTAACTTCTTAACGCGGGCTTTGTCTCTTCTCTATACTTAATCAACAGATTCATATTTACCTTCACAAACAGGAGCCTGCTGTTGCCACTCCCCGTCTATCCCACAAGTCAAGACTTCAGATCCATGCAGGTTGAACCCATTACCGCATTCGAACTCGCACTCCTCTCCCAGCTCCAATTTAGTCTGCTCTGCGCATGTCGTGTTGATAACGTATTGCATTCCATTGTCCAATGAAGGTACTTCACACGTCTCAACTGATGTCAGAGTTTCAATGGTAAAAATGGGACAGTTTTAATCAATAAAATTAATATTTACGTTAAGGCCTGATCTTGATGTAATAAATTGATTTAAAAAACAACGTAAACGCGTTACATGTTTAGAACTTGAAAAGGATAAGTGACATTAAAACGTTTCAAGAAAGACAAAAATATGTTGTAGTATATTGTTCGCTGATTATAAATTGGTCTATTGCAATGCGCTGTTGAGATTGGATGATAAACGCAAGTAATGAGTTATTTCACTTAATATGGCAGTAAGAATGCAATCAATATATTTAAAGAAATGGTAAGCAACGCCTTATACCTGTGCAAGTAGGTGGAGTACCCATCCACAATGCCTCTTCACTTCCGGGTTGAGCTTCGCATCTCAAGACATTGTTATCGATGAAGTACCCAGCGTTACACAGGAAGTAACAGGATGATCCGTAACTCCGTTGACATGGTTGACCGCCAACGTAATCTCCATTGTCGGGGACACCTAACACTGGGCACTCCAAAACTGGAATTATGACAAAAGGTAAATCTAGAATAATATCTACTCGGTTTAAGTGTAGTTTGATTGTATTTTGTCGTACTAGAAATTTATATGTTGAAATATAGTGAAAAGATAACTAGGTGCTCAATCACGTTCCTTGACAATACCTGCCTAGATAAGCCCATAATAAGAACGAATCTTTTCCTATTGATGTATCACATAAAGTGCTTCAGATTGGCGTCTTCCTGTTATGCAGACTTGACCACGAGCACGGGGCCCCGGCCCCCCACTCTGTGAACGGATGGATACCATGCGTGTTCCCAAACTCTCCGGCTCGTAACAAAAGAAATAGGTCTACCCGTATTGACCTTACACACCGGACTTTTCCTAAAAAAAGGGGGGGGGGGTGTTGAAAAGGCTCAAGAAAAAGGTCGACCCGTATTGACTTTACACATCGGACTTTTGCTGAAAGGGGGGGGGGGGGTTGCTGGGAACACACATATGCGTACCCTAAATAACACTGAGTGGGGGGGGGGGCGGGCAGAAGGCCCGCTCAGTAATTTTCTTTATGTAAGGACCCTACCATTATTGGTACTCCAATATGAACATATGGCTCCGAATAGTCTCATTGGACAACGCCCCCTATTGTCAGAGTCAGATGCCTAACATGTTAGCCTATGGACTTTACCCCCCAAAAAATCGTTAAAAATTCATTTTTTGTTTAAACGAAAAGCACATCCACCCCGACGTACGTTGACACTAGCTCTTTCATTGGAACCCTCATGTCCCACCGTAATTTGGTCAAAATAGTTCGCTAGCTCGCCATTGCCTATATACCACATGTGAAACAAGTCGAACTTTGGACGCAATTTGCCACGCGATTGTAAGGTTATAGGTCAAGCACACGAAGGATCACAAGCATGAATTATCATAGATCAGTTCTGATCGGTTCATTATGATTATTTCAGCCAACCCCCCACCGTAATTTTTCCATTTAGTATAGGCAAGCATTTTGCCGAGGTAAGCAAAAACATGAATATTCATGATCGCCATTGACTATTCGATTATTAACAGAGGGGTGCAACTGAATTGTGCACCACATCAAACTCCCCTACTTCAAGTCAAGTATTTCATTGTATTATGTATTTTGGTAGGTTTATTTTAATAACTGTTTAATTATCAGATATCAATGATAGTTTAAAGTTATGGGAAAATTTCTTGTAGTTTATATTTAGCAAAGAAATCTCACATACAAAATCACTACCAAGTGTCGTCTAATCCGCCGATTGCCGTCTGCTATATACGTTCAAGACACATCTTTGGACTGTGATGTAGATCGACAGTTTACTCGTCATTGTAGACTTATGATTAGCCATCTGTCATTATTAGTCTTTAATTGTTCACGCACATACAATTACCACACACACACGAACACTCTCACTTCCCCCCCCCCCCAACACACCATTTCCGCAAACCCGGTTCACCCAATGGCATACACCCTGCAACATATAGTGGAACATTCTAGTTTGGTAGTGGCGTCGAACTAGCTATGTTTGTGCTGGCAATGGTTCAGCGAGCGAAAATGAGACAACCGGAGCAATATGTAAACTGAAAGTAGTTCCTGTATTAAAAATGGTTTATCACGTGCGAAAAATCTTCTATTATTTTGCGAATTTGGAGGCAGACCCTCTCTCGTCACCAATTAACTCTTATCGTGCCACAGGGCTAATCCCCATTGTGCCAGGTTGTTTTGGAGATAATCTGATTAACGCGATGGTTCTATGAATGGCGAGTGCAAAACACACAACACAGCCCAATGAGCATGAACAATAACTGCTACTACAAAAGTGTGCACGCACGCACATGGCACTCAATAGGTAGCGTGCATGCAGCCTCGTGGCAGGCTCTGAGTTAATACTTACTCTGACACTGTGGTGCGCTGTCTGTCCATTTTCCAGCATTTACAATTTTCTCGCAGGTTATGGAATCGGTCCCATCAAGACGATACCCAGTCGTGCAGGAAAACGTGCACACAGACCCTCGAATGTTTCCATTGGGACAGCTGACTAGAAGACCCGGGTAGATCGGAATGCTTCGACACATAATCACTGTGTGGAAAAGCAATCGTTGTACCGTATTGTTAAATTTTCACGTTCGATTCATCGAAAAGAATTATTGTTTAATGAAGTTTAAAGCCCCTCTAGAGTGTTGGGAGCCCTACAAATTTGATGGTAAATTTCCCCTGAAATAATGCGAAAGATCGAGGATGTCATTTAAGACACATTTCTGCAATGAAAGAATATATTGATGAGGTTTTCTGGATACAACAGAATATCCAAATTATGTTTTCTTTTATCATTATTTGTCTTCAAAGAATTTTTGTTGGGGGGAAATCTTTGCACAGTATGATACAATTTCAGTGAACGTTTTCGATGAATTTGGGGCTCCCAACACTTTAAGAAGAGCTTTAAATTAACAATATCTAATGAGAGGGGGAAAGGTGTTTTACCTTACGCACTTATGAGAGACTATTCATCAAAGCAATTCATAGAGCAAACATATAATAGGCGTGACATTAACTCGTTAGAATAGATAGTAACCAAATGACGCATATAAGAATGGGTTTATAATATCAGCAAATGATATACATAAGGCTGTAACACACACACACCTATACAAACGTGTGCAAATCCAGGAATTTGGGAAATGGGGGGTGGGGCCGGGGGCACAATGAAAGACAGACAGAAGCAGCGCGTCAGGGTCGCGTACGTGGATGGGGCTGGCTTAGTGTGGGGGGGGGGGGGGGGGGGGGGGTGTCCTCCTCAGTTGAAGAAAATCAAATTGTCAAACTTAATTCACGCGATTTGGTTAATACTTCTTTTAAACATATATACACTCTGGCCCGAATTCACAAAGGAGGTTTGTCGACAAACCGAGGTTTATGTACGTCATAGAGTGGTAAAGTGTGACGTCATCAAAAATCTTTTTTTAGAATTTCTCAATTTTTTCTTCATATTGCGAAAGAACATCAAAAATAATGTCCAAATGTCGAAAACCAATTGAATATGTTAAGTATTGGCTGAGATATGACCATCTGAATGAATATATGTTCTATGGGAACTCAGTGTTATATGCTCTGGCTCCTAACCATTAGGAGCCAGAGCATATAACACTGAGTTCCTATGGGGAGTATATTTATTCAGATGGTCATATCTCAGCCAATACTTAACATATTCAATTGGTTTTCGACATTTGGACATTATTTTTGATGTTCTTTCGGAATATGAAGAAAAAATTGAGAAATTCTAAAAATAGATTTTTATGACGTCACAGCTTCGGTACTCTATATGACGCGTTTTTACGCTTTTTTTTTTTACAAACCTGGTTTGTAAAAACGCGTCAATACGCGTCATACGACGCACGAAAACCAAGGTTTGTCGACAAACCCCCTTTGTGAATTCGGACCATAGATTTTATTATTTCTCTACAGTAGAAAAGAATGTATTTCAATTTTCAAACTCAATTTAAGCGATACTTGCACAAAGGCAGAAACCTCGAAAAAGGAAAAATAAGGATTATTGATATCAACTGAGTTGAGGAAGTACCTTGCACGGTAAAGGTAAAGGTGCAAGTGGAGGATAATCCAGAGCTATCAGCCACCGTGTACTTGATGACATGGTAGTTCTGGCTGAATCTTGAACCAGACGGATAGCCCTGTGTTTGTACGGGAATCACAGTCTCGCCAGAATTGTCGGATGCTGTTGGCTCCACCCAGGTCACTACTGCTGTATCCTCTAGCTCGTTCGCGTAAATGATCTGCGACGGAGGGCAGGAGTCGAACACTGGAGCCGATGAATCTTAAAAGTTATGATTGTGCAAATTAGTTAACGGTAAGAAAAAAGATGGTCGTAAAATAAGTATGTATCTTGACTCATGATAATCAATGGACCATCAGCAACGCTATACCGCCACCGTTTGGGATAGCCAATATACTCGGATTCTTTCCTCCGCCCCTACCCCCCACCCCAACAAAATTACAAGTTGCAGTGAGTCAATGTACGTAACATGTTGCTCGCCAAACACGTATATATCGGCAACCCCCAGGTCGTAGGCGTCCCTTTGTGATTTTATTGACAGGCCTATGATTGCGACCCCCTATTTACTTCTCACATTAACTCTGTAAAGTGTAATTAGTGGCCCAATCACAGTGTCCGACGTGTAGCGCTCTGTAGCTGTAAGGAAAGGGCGCCATATTCCTTTTGGATGGGGCTGGATTAGATTGGATCACTACCCCGTTAAATAGGACTATGTTGAAAGGTGCCTCAACATCTAATTAAATAGGCCTACAAGCTTATGGCACCGTAAAGAATCGATGGAGCGCACTAACGACAGTATGTACCTGACATATGTCTTGTCAAAGGTCAAAGATCCCGCTTACCTTCGCATGATGATTGAGTTCCAGTCCATCCAGTCGAGGTACAAAAACGATACTGGCTTTGACTGGGTGGTATCGCGTACCCAGAATGACACGAGTAAGTGCACACACTCTGTTGGTAATTACCATTTGTACAGGTGACGTCACCGTCGGATGGCGCTTCAATGACGTCAGGACAGAGTATCACTATCAAATAAAGAAGTATTAATTTGAAGTTTTTTTTATTTAGATGAAATGTAATACTGACTACCATTGTAATTTGTTGATCGGCAAATTATTGTTTGTGAAAAAAATAGTGAGAACATATAGTCTACACATTTCCAATGGGCAGCGTACACTATGCTGACATGTTTGCCTAGAATTAAAAAAACACATTTTGAATGATTCAGACACCGGAAAACAGTGTTCACACATTCCAAAGGTAAACAAGTTGGAAACTGACAGTATAAAAAAGTATTAACAAGGGATCTTCTCAAATATACCAAAGATTCTTTTGCCAAGTCCTATATATCCCTGTGTGAATGGCTCACATAGATGTGGAGCATTATTGGAATTAGCACTTTGTAACTGCAATGAAAGGCACTATAGGTCTATTAAAATATCCTATGGATTGGAGTAGATTAACAAAAAAAATCTGAAAGCTTTACTGGTTGAATGTTTCCTCTTATACCTGTTCGACCCCACAGGATATCAACTTAGTCTGAGGGTTAGCTAGACCTTGCTATCAGAATACCAACAAGAGATAATCTACGCTTAGTATGGAGGTCCTGACTGATTAACTAAGCTCGGGCTAACTTTAGTTTAGAGGAACTAACTATAAAATAGTAGAATACCACCCATAGACAGTCAAATATACATGTGAGTTTGTCATACCTTCACAATAAGCCTCTTCCCCAGACCACTGTCCAGGCAACTCTCCATTCTGGTCATTTCTCCTACATTCACGAAGCATTTCTGTGTTCAAATCGTAGCCATTGAAACAGTAGTAACGGCAAGCGGAGCCCACGGCTAAACCATTATTGCATATTACATAACCGTTGCTCGGATGCGAGAGAGCACTACATCTCACAACTGTTAAAATGAACAATGAAATATGAACGTGATTATTTCTTCAAGAATGACAACTTGGTGTACGGACATTATTTCTTCATATCAATAATATTATGATTACATTTCTTATTCTCATCGTTATCATCAACATTAATGTATAGTTCAAGAAGATGCTTATCTTGATAAAGCTGTACATAGACGTGTAAATTATACTTGTACTCATATGAATAGTTACCCTACAGGTTAGTCATGCCCTTAATAAAAGGGGGAAATCGTTTAAGGAATTCAGCGCCGTCGAGTTCATGCGTTGAACGTGTGTATTCTTAACTGCGGTATTATTTCGTTGCATAGGATCTTTGTGTCGGGTCGAGTCACACAGATTTGGTAAATTATCAAGTCGTAATTAATGAAGGACAGGAAGGGAAGAGGGGTATTCGTGAAATGCACCCATCTCTCCCTATATTGTTGGGTCCAAATAACTCGACACTTAAAGGGCAAGTCCACTCGAAAAATAACTTACTTTCAATAGAAGCAGAAAAATCTGATAAAAGTATCAATTCTTCAAAGTTTATAAGACATTTTGTGAAATGTTATGCACGAATATGATACAAATCATGTAACCTGGGCAAAGGCATGGGGGAATCAAGTTTTTGGGTATAAAGAGGGAAATTATTAGAATGAAAACATATAAAGCAATTGATAAATAGTGAGGCAATGACGTCACAAACTGATAACCGAATTGGCAATTTGTGTAGTGATTTCCATTGTTCCATGCTTTTTCATACTTTGTCAACAATTTATAACTTCCTTATTAGTTATTCGATTTTACTCAATTTTATTCTCCGAAAACATGGCGTAGCGCCCTGATACTTCTTGATACGAGATACTGCTTGTAAATGAACGGATTGGTGCTCTCCTTACCGTAAACCTGCACATGGACAACGCATTTCGCTTGATTTCCGGCATTATCACGTGTAGTATATGTAGTGTAGTGATCTCCTTCGCCAAAAACTGACCCAGGACCTTGTCCATAATGCCTAAAATGGAGAAAACAAGTTGTTTTCTCATAATATCACGAATACACACACTCTGAAAAACACATTCTAGCTTATAGTTTTCAGCATCAAAATGATTGTTACTTAACGATTTGTTCGAGCTCTGTCACCATCTAGTCGGGTAGTTATAAAAATTAAGAACTATTCTGCACGAGATTCAGAAGACCTTAAAGAGATGGTTTATTGATTTCAAACTTGACTGAATTTGGTATCATTGCAATCGAAAAATTACACTGAGTAAAATCATTACATTTGTGTAACTTGTACATTCGAACGAAATTTTTAAAAGTTGATTGAACTTGACGAAAAATCGACCCACTCAACGCCCCCAAAACATCGTAAGTCAGCTGATTTTTGAAGTGGCGTCACAATATGAACAGCGGGCCGCTCAGCTGAAATGATTGACGACGGTGCGAGATGCAATTTGCGTGCGATTCACATGTATTGCATTGACTCTCGAGTACCGTACTCATTATACCTAACGCCGTTTACCTTCATCAAAATCCCCTGGAAATATGGATATGGACGAAAACATACTTGAGTACACTCCAGAAGGCCCCTCCATGGCATGGTTTTGGTTATTAATCTGACGTTAGTCTAGATAAATGCTATATAACTTCCAAAAAGCGAGTGAATATATCGTCGATGTAGCGTTCAAGTTTCCCGTAGCTGGTAGCTGTGCGTGCGTACTTTGTGCATGTACTATGTGTGCAATACACTGACCTCTATATGCGTGCATCACATCTAGCGCAGCTTGCTAGCCAGCCTAGCCCGTAGCCCGGCGCTTGAGCTAGCCGTGAATCGCGAACCGGACTGATCTGTTTCTCTCGGTTTATCAGGTCCTATACGACTTAATTTATCAAAAATGTAAATTAAACAGCCTAATCACACATTTTTGTAATAAATATCTGTACAATTCTATGTAAATTTGTCGCCTATTTTACTCCAAAAGAGTCGTTAGGTCAGCATGAAAAATGTCCTTTGTCTTCCCAGATCAGACACATACACGCTGAGGTGCCCTCAGAATATGTGATTATTTTCCCGATTTTTATGCTCAAATGTGACGGGAAAAAATATAAAAACCAAACAAACATTTGTAGAAAGTATCATTTATTCAGTGTATCTCATTCAAAATGCCAAAAAAGAGGAAATATCACCACTGGCGGTAAATATACAAACAACGTTTACCCATATCTGAAAATTGCAATGGGTATATCCAACATTGTCCCGAATGTGTGATGTAGATTGTTCATATTGTGACGTCATCGTTTCGCATGTAAAAAAACGCCGTCAATTCACTTAGTGAGTGGGTTCAGGAAAGGGTAACAAAATTGCATTTAATTTATTCCTCACAACAGTGAGGGCTTCAAAAGTACTTTGCTCATTTTGTTAATGTTCTCAGCATTCTGTAGAGGTGTAATTTGCTCATTTTCCACATTTCAATGAACCATCTCTTTAAAACCCTTTTCACCATCATAAAGTTTAACAATAGGATTATATTGTTCAAATTGTTCTTTAGGTAGTAAAGTATAACACCACATATATAGATAAGCCACACCCATAGAGAGATAAGAGATAAAAATGAAATTATTGTCGAAGAATTAATTCACCCTTGGCCCTCAAACAACAGCAACAACATCATAATTGTAACTTACTCTACGTCAGTATTCCCCCCTTGGAAGTCATCATAAGCAGTCGGTACTATCCACTGGATCGCGCGTGTTGTTGGTGTTATTGAAATAGTCGTCCCAAGATCACCAGGACAATTCGAGAATATTGGAGATTCTTCATCTGAGAGGGGAAGATGAATTGTGTGGGCACACGGACACTCGTAACTCCCAAATATTATTGTGACCAATTTCATCACATAATAATGGTCACCGGACTTTGAATGACAAATATTGTATCTTTATAAACATCATCACTTCGCTGTTTCTAAACACATAATATAGCGTCCTATATATGACGATATATGTATATATTATATATAAACGGTATACACATATTGAGTTCGGACTGTATGCGTGTGTGTGTGAAATTGTGGAATACCGGGTTATTGGGACAGTGGGTCTTTATCATATTGTCTACGTATCATTACAACGAATGAGAAGAGGATACAAATAAAAGATGGCGAAATGAGCAAGAGTCAGAAGACTAATGAAGGGTTCATAGGACTATTTCAAATCGTTATCTTTAAACATTATTGATTGAATATTGATTCACTGTGTAATTCACATGAAATAAATGCTAAGTGTTTTTATTTTTTGGTGTGTGTGCGTGTGTGTGCGTGTGAGTTTTTCAGTTACAGACCGATCAATCGATCTTATTTACTGGGTGTAAGCCACAAATATGATTAAACTATTGAAATTTCTCCCAGGAAGCATTACATTTATAAAAGTTATTGTCCTATGGCGGACTAATTAATATTAATAAGTCAGAATGAATCAGGAGAGCTTGGGTATTTGTTTCTAGTTCATCGTGACTGTGCCATGGACCAGTGATGGCCTGGTGGTAGAGTCGCTGCCCGGCAAGCAGTAGATGGCAGGTTCAAATCCCGCTGGTTCCAAGATTTTTCTGACTTGTTTTTCAATTACAGATCGATCAATCGATCTTATTTACTGGGTGTAAGTCACAAATATGATTAAATTATTGAAATTTCTCCCAGTAAGCATTACATTTATAAAAGTTATTGTCCTACGGCGGACTAATGAATATTAATAAGTCAGAATGAATCAGGAGAGCTTGGGTATTTATTTCTAGTTCATCGTGACTGTGCCATGGACCAGTGATGGCCTGGTGGTAGAGTCGCTGCCCGGCAAGCAGTAGATGGCAGGTTCAAATCCCGCTGGTTCCAAGATTTTTCTGACTTGTTTTTCAATTACAGATCGATCAATCGATCTTATTTACTGGGTGTAAGCCACAAATATGTTTTAACTATTGAAATTTCTCCCAGGAAGCATTACATTTATAAAAGTTATTGTCCTATGGCGGACTAATGAATATTAATAAGTCAGAATGAATCAGGAGAGCTTTTGGGTATTTGTTTCTAGTTCATCGTGACTGTGCCATGGACCAGTGATGGACTGGTGGTAGAGTCGCTGCCCGGCAAGCAGTAGATGGCAGGTTCAAATCCCGCTGGTTCCAATATTTTTTCTGACTTGTTTTTACAATTACAGATCGATCAATCGATCTTATTTACTGGGTGTAAGCCACAAATATGTTTAAACTATTAAAATTTCTCCCAGGAAGCATTACATTTTTAAAAGTATAGGTATTATAATGAATGAACGCTTGTTGATCAATTTTAATCAAATTTAATTTATGTAAATTTATTTCGTTATAGGCCTATTTGTATAGGGCCCCTCTTAATAGGCTTTGCTTTCTTAGGGGTCCTCCCAATGTTTATTTTGTATGTTTTTATTATGTAATTATTATGCTTTTTTAAAATCTCATTTTTATTTTTATTATTATATACACTGTTGGTCATAAAGGTGGAATCATTTTTTTACCCCAGTTTATTGAATGATTTTGGCAATGATTTATTCCTAAGAGATCTAGATAATAGTATACATTCTCAGATTTTATTGAATAATAAGTTGCGAGTGTTTGTTTTGCGTGACTCCTAAAGCATGTGTATGCTACTATGCTTACCAACTAGGGGACCTACGTCCTTAAGTCATAAGTGACAGTAATGAGGATTAGTGCTTCATAAAAGGGCACTATATAGCACACCGACACAGTTTTGATCCTGGGGCCTCACATTTACGAGGCCATTGCTTTGCCACTGAATGATGACTGTTCGCAGCGGGGGCTAGGATAGGGGCAGCCCCCACAAAAGACAAAACACCCAAGAAAATGCAATAATTTTTTTTTTTTTTAATGAAATCCCCCCCGGTCGCAAAAAGTCCTCTGTACGGTCATGCATTATGGTTAAAGCATGGCCGTACAGAGTAATTTTTCCTGTTGGGGACCGGGGGAATATGCAATGAATTATTGAAAATGTATTGTATTTTCTTGGCTTTTTATTTTATTTGTGGGGCTGCCCCCTACCCTAGCCCCTGCTGCGTACAGTCATGATTCAGTGGCAAAGAAATGGCCTCGCAACTGTAATGTTTGATGACCTCGATGTAAGCTGTGTGCTGAAAACGGCACGTACTCCATCAGATTACTATGTGATTTATTAGGATTAACAATCGTGTT
Source organism: Strongylocentrotus droebachiensis (assembly GCA_035222895.1). Classification (NCBI taxonomy): domain Eukaryota; kingdom Metazoa; phylum Echinodermata; class Echinoidea; order Camarodonta; family Strongylocentrotidae; genus Strongylocentrotus; species Strongylocentrotus droebachiensis. The sequence continues at coordinate 280,643 of JAVYIG010000833.1, read as the reverse complement.
TGCTGAACTAAGCATAGCCATTGAATTCATACAGAAAAAGCAAATTTGCTTCTCGTTTTGGTGAACATGATTCAGACGTAGAAGTGTTTCGTCATCATCGGTGTATTCGACTGGAGTATATATTCATTATAAAAAACACGCTCCAATTTATTTCACAATACAATCGTTTGTGATAATCAACATGTTTCTGGAATCAATATTTGATAATTTTCAGTTTCAAAGATAAGCCAACAGATTTTTTCCGAACAAAAGACCTTAGTTCTATATGCTCATTGGTTAAACGAAAAATCAATGATGGCCCAATGACATATGGAGCAGAATTTGTATGGGGTATCATCTCAGAAAAATACCTTTACTGGCCACTTCAAAGCGAATAGGATCCACATACTAAGTTGTCAAAGAAAGTACACATTAATAATGTAGGACAAAAAATATCTTAGAATGGCTGTAGAGGTATCGAGGTCCACCGCGGAACTACTGTCCTTCGGCTAGACATTAATCTACATTTGCCACACTCGACCCATGTAAATGGGTCCCTAGCAGGAATTAATTCATTTAAATGCTAGAGTGCTGTAATGACAGCCATGCTAAAGCCGGAGTAATTATTGCGGAGCGCCAGGAGTGAGAAGTCTGACGGACATGAGCGCTCTGCAAGAACACAGCTTTTATTATCACGGTAGCACGGCTAAAGCCTGGGTAATAATGAGATTGCAGGGCCCTCAATGAGAACAGTATTAATACTGATGAGGCCACCGTGGATTAGCTAGGCATATCATTAAAATTATTAATTATTATCAAAATTATTAATATTATTGTTATAATAATTTAGATTTTTATTACTATTGTCATTTAAAAAAATTATAATTGTTATTATAATTGATAATTGTTATTCAGAGAACGCTTTCATCTATTTCATACGAAATAGGCTTATAACTGAAAACCGATCTAGCAAATTTAATCTACACCTCGGTCGTGTTTTTTTCTTCTAATTTATGCTCTGACTCCATGAGAAATTATGCTTCACTGTGGATGCAATAATGTCTTCTTTCAACCATGGTATTTGTGACAAAGGAGGTTAAATGCAAGACTCACAAAAAGCAATAATTTTAGGAAAATAATTGAGACAGAAATTATGAAATACAGATAAGCACAAAAAGAACAAACATATAGTACATTGTTGTTATTGTAATACGCACATATTAAATTCTGATGATTGTGTCCCCAAGTTGCTACAGAATTGACGTTAATTGTTTTCAGCCTGTCACATATCTTCCCATAGATGTGAAATTAAATTTCGTTGCATAAGTCTGTGGTAATTTCAGGTGGTAAGGGTATTAGAAGAGTTCCGTCTCTTGATTAAACAGCTTTATTTCTTGCAATTCAGCCATTCAGATGATTTTCTGGACGGTCTCGTGCAATAATGCAATAATGCAAATGCGTGTTTCTAGAACATCTTGTTATAGGGCATGATCCTTTAAGCCGACATTCTTTAAATTTGGTAAGAAGACCCCCAAAGGGCAAAATATAATAGGCCCTACAAATAGTAATGTAATGGATTGACGGAATATTTACTTATACACCTCGTAAAAATATCACGAAATAAAGTGGCAGTCGTAAACAAAAATTCCTTTTCCTTTTCCCCATTTCTTTGTCTTTTCTTTTTGTTTGCTGGGCTGTGGATTTTGTAATTTTTGTATTTAATTTGTTCACATTTACTGAGCCATTTCCCAAGATGATCATTTGTCATGTTTGCATCTTTCACTTTATAAACGATATTTCTTGAATTTTATGAGTTCCGTATATATTTTTAAAATAAAATTACTTAAACCAACCCTGAACTCGTTCTGTCACATTGAAAAATAACATTATTTAATAGGGAAAAATTCGTTACAAACCTACCTATTGGTGTCGAAGATCTGCGGCGTCGTCTTATTCCTAGCAAGGCATCTTTTGAAAATAGATAAATTTATTTTCTTTTAATGTTTATCGTTATATCACAACATTAAAAATGTATATAGAGTAGTTGTTGGGAATTGGAGACCCTTAAGCACATTTGCATAATTTACATAAACATGAAAAATGTTACACATACAGAAAGTTTTGTATTCTTCTCATTAACTTCTTCTCTTTATTTGGTAACAACATTGTCGTCATGATGTAACTGATTAATAATAGGTATAGCGCACCAAAAATAAGTACAACAAACACATGTTATTTGATGATTGCAAATGATCAAGCTTTATGAAAGCTTCAAAAAACAAAAAAACAGAATTGAAATCGATCAATGCGTTGTGATTTTATACCATTTTTTTGAAATCGCAAAATTACCGAAAAACCTGCCAGAAATGGTCAAATTGGCAAAAATGTAAAAATTGGACAAAGTTAACACTTTCTCGGACACAAATAATAAATTAAATTATCAGAAACTAAAATATCATCTTTGTGGTAAAAAATACAAAGAAGAAAATTCATATATCTATTACCGTTTTGAAAACTGAAGCCAACAAAATAAGTAATTTTTGCCATTTTTGCGAATCTGCAGATATGAAAAAGTTGTGAAAATAACTTAGTCCGCCTAATTAGTATGCGCATATGTAATCAAATCAAAACCGAACATGATACATCAGTGAAACCTATGTATATCAGACAGGTATGGAAATATATTTTATTTGAAGGAAAACAAAAATCATGAATATTCATCAAATATGCAAATTAGGCCATTTCAGTTAGTTATATATATATAGGAAAATCAACCTGTCATTTTGTTGCCATTTTTTAAATCATATATTTATAGATCATATTTACACCAAATATTAACATTAAATTCCAAATATTTTTGCAATGCCAATAAAATATGGCGATGGAAATTACTTGGATCACCGTCACAGCTATTTCCTCATGTGTTTCACAAATTATTCAGAAAAACCGATCACATGATAAGAATTTGCAGACTTTTAGCTACATCACAGTATATTTTTCTTTTTACAAAATGTCAGATTTGAGGATTTATGATGATTTTCCGAGAAGCCATTCAACAGGCCATAACATTCCACAGGGACTGACTTTTAGAGTGAAAAAAAGTTTGGTGATCCCAGTACAGTTGTGGCCACCTTGAGTGTAAACAACAAATTGATTCAATGAGTGAAACACATGAGGATATTCCATTTTTGTAGGGGAGTTTTATACATTGAGGTGCATTTTCACCACGCAGAATAGCAGCGCGAGTCAATGGGCGATCAGCGGGCCATGTCACACAATGGCTGAAAAGACAATATTCTAATTAAATCATTTAACATATTTCCCACATGCCTATAAAAATGAAACTACACAGGATTGTAATTAAAGGTATGCTTGAAATATATGTGAAATAAAAATTTAAAAATATTGTTTAGTTTTGATCACAACTTAATCACAATTATAATTAATAAATGACACATATTTGGAAAGCTTAGATCCTCTCCTTTCATTTGGTACAACTCATATGATGCATATTTCACGCATGAGTGATTAAAAGCAATTTGAAGAGAGGAAACCGAAAAGTCATTGGGCGGGCGGTATCTGAATTTCAAAGAGAAAATCACATGTCTAGAAAGTTCAATTTCTCCCCTTCCATACGACACCACAATCTGGAAAAATGAGCCAGGAATAACAAAGTTCTGTTTGTTAAAAGTAATGCTTGCATTTCCATAATTTTATCAAACGGGTTCGTTTTTACTGGCTTCTTGCTGTTGCATCGAACAGAGTTGACAAAAGACTTAACTCCGTTTCGTTGACGATCAGCCATGCACAAAGAAGACGAAAGCCCTGATGCATGGCTGATCTTCAACAAAACGGAGTTAAGTCTTTTGTCAACTCTGTTTGTTGCTACGGCAGGCAGCCAGTATAAACGAACTCGTTTGATCAAATTATTGAAATGCAAACATTTGTTAAAACAAACAGAACTTTGTTATTCCTGGCTCATTTTTCCTGATTGAGGTGTCATATGAAAGTGCAGAAATTGAACTTTCTAGAAATGTGATTTTCTCCTTGAAATTCAGACACCGCCCGCCAAATTACTTTTTGGTTTCCCGTCTTCAAAATTGCTTTTACTCACTCATGCGTGAAATATTCATCATATGAGTTGCATCAAATGAAAGAAGAGGATCTAAGCTTTCCAAATATGTGTCATTTATTAATTATAATTGTGATTAAGTTATGATAAAACATCGATAGTTCTCGGTTTCGTTTTTTCTGGAACGTACTGTAGTTAGTTCAAACACTTTTTGAAATTTACATGCAGCCAATGAACTTACTGTCATTTTTAAACGATTTTAAAACAATGTGGCCCAAATATTTCTGTAGTCTTTTGTTTACATTAATAAAGGCGTTTAAATTATGTAAAAATACTTTCGGAGTAATGTTCTGGCAATGTGACTTTTACATTGATCAAACTCACAGCATAGAAACAACTTCTCAAAGATAAAGTTGAATTCTGGTCAAGTGATTGCATTGTGGGAGAAAAGGTGTGGAATGGATCAGAAAAAGTTGATCATGTAGCATGTAAGTATTGGTGTGTACTGCAGGGTTCTGGAGTCATCAAATCATAAGAAATGTGGCCCTGTCTTGGTAAAGTAACAAGCGCTGTACACAGAAAGATGCACATAGGACTACACAAATGGTATCGGGACTACTAACCTTGATTTCCTTATCTTTTTTTCTTTTTTAAAATCTTGATTATTCTGTGTAAGTTTCGTTTGATTCTGTGAGAATTCATTTTCTTTTTTTTTACCAGAACTCAAGATTTATCTTCAAAATAAATTGCATTCAAATAATAATAGTCACACGAACAACCAAATATGTTTCATGATAGTGCCTTTCAACATGAAATGAACAACTGGGGGAAAGTAGGCCCCCATCTTGGCCCTGGTGTCCCACATTGCCTACACACATTTCTGATCGGACACCATTCATAATGTGCAATGCAACACCCATTCACAACACACAATGGCCATAAGTTTTCTGTGATGGTTGGCACACTTCATAACCTTCCTTTTAAAACTACTTTTTAAGAGCCACCCTTAAATACCTGCATACACCACAACATTCAATAAAAACTGTGTTTTGATATCAGAGTAAAATTTTACGGTCAAAATTGCCCATCTTGGTCAATATTGCCAATTTTCTCGGAGAAAGAACGCATTGTAGTCTTCGAAATGAATTGGATATATGCAGTAGTGTTGTTAAAGGCCATATATGGCGCTATAGCAATATTGGAGCCAACACGGGCAGACAGTGATGGGTTCAAGCTTGGTGGTCTCCAATTCCCTACGGTCTCAAATTCCCTACACCTACCCTATTCATAAATGTAATAATAGTATTGATAATGACGGTACTACTATTAAACATAATGATAATGAAAAACAACAACAACAACAAGCACACACAACAAATGGTAATATTATTATTAAAAATGATAGTGATAATGATAAAATAACAATTAAAATAATTAATCCGTAAATCGACTAAGCTCTAGGAGTTTTCATACAGATTCACGATGTTAAACTTGACATTGCACACTCTACTCCCCTGGGGAGCATTCCAGTCAGTCGCCGCTTTGCTCCCCTTCTGAACGCAGTAATCCATGTTAACTAACAACTGATATTTAACTCTATCAATCGAGGAAAACTAAATCATTATTTAGGCCTCGAGTTCTTCTTTTTTAGTTTTGGAGAATTTTTCTTATTTTCTAATAGGCTTTTGTCTCTGGCTGGTAGGCCTGTACCCTCAGAAAAAAGCTATACTAAACCATAGCTTCCTAAATTGTAAATACATTTTTAAAAAAACATACTGAGAGAAATAATTTTCAAAATTTGATTAAACTTTCGCTATCCATGTACAAAAACAATATTAACCTTTATCTATAATAACGTTTTTAAATGACAATTTGCTACACAAAATTCATGTTATATGTTAAAACCCCAATAAATTCCACTTCTACTCTTCGCAAAACGAGCTTGATACCGACGCTTTTAATTCAATGTAATTTTTACACGAACAATCATGACAATACAATATTTCGTATAGAAACTCACCTGCATTTCCGAAAAATGAAGCAACTATTATCCAGGTCAAAACCCAAATGGCAAGTTTTGCCATCTTAAATTGTTGGTACTATTTTCTTTGAAGGAGTGCGTCAAGAGATTTTCCATGAGATTCTTCGCCACACACGTTCAAAGGATAACAGCGGCACAAGTCTGATTGGGAAACAGACTGATACAGGATACACAATTTGGAAGCGTTGGAGTGATCACATGATTAACTAAAATATCCAGATTTGCATATGACGCATTGAATGTCTCATGAATACTAGGTTCAGAGGGAGGGACGGCTGCCTTCTTACTGAGTAAATTATTAACTGGCCCTCATAAAAAATAGAAAGGGGAAAAACTCTGGCGTATTTGTACTCTTGTGGCGAGATTTATTATAAACAAATATAATTTTCCTGATCGCAATAAGCGTAATCGCAGAAGCCGGACTAATACTTAGTAACCGCACAGCTTGAAGACGATTTATTGGGAAGCAGTAGGCTATATCTGAGTAAGTAAAGTTGATACAAATCCGTCTTTTGTTCATTTTGTCATGGATTTATTAATTTATCTGTGTAATAACACGAATAATGTATTTAATGTCCCACCAAAGTCTAATATATTATCAATTATAAGACAAATGAATCATTTTGGTTGGATGATAACATGTCGGTGGTGCAGGATTGTGTTGTGTGTATAATTGGAGACATATTATGAATAATTCGATGAGATATAATGTGGTTAACAGCGGCGTTAACAAAAAATGATGTTAGTGTTATACGCTTTACATTTATGTACCATAATAACACGGGCCTCTAGGAATAATATGTAGGACGTTTGTTGCACTAAGGGTTACGGCCGTGGCACACAGACCGCTCTGGATGTCAGTACCTGAGCGGTCACTCCGCTGTTACTATAGTAGCTTATCGATTTTAACACACGAACCGCAGATTCTCCGTCCGCGTTGAGCTTGCGAAAATACCCCCGTCGAAAAAGGACTCTCCGTTTTAGCGTTTAGGGTGTGTTATGTTCTCAGCGGATTTGGCGACACGGAAACAGTCCAAGCAGCGGACTAATAGGGAATGTGATAATTTTCATAATACTGTAAGAAGATCATTTTCAATTGTTAAATGTTGAATGTTTTGGCTATAGTAAGAGCGCTTCCTTCAGCGTGCACCAGGGCTCCGTCTTACAAAAAGTTGATAGTAAGCGCAAATCATTTGCGATTGATATAAATCGCAACTATATGTACATGAATATTGGAGACTGCAAATTGATTAGAGGACGTGCGATTGATTTGGATCAATCGCAACTCTTTATAAGACGGGGCTTAAATAGATGATAAAACATTTTATCGACCTATATGAGCCTATTTGTGGTGCTTTACCATTCCATCATACAGTGCGTCCCAGAAAAAAACGAAACCGAGAATTATCAATGTTTTATCATAACTTAATCACGATTATAATTGATAACTTACACCTATTTGTAAAGCTTAGATCCTCCTATTTCATTTGATGCAACTCATATGATGAATATTTCACGCATGTGTGGTTAAAATCAATTTGAAGAAAAGGTACCATAAAGTCATTTGGCGGACGGTATCTGAATTTCAAAGAATTTCAGGGAAAATGAGCTGGGAATAACAAAGTTCTGTTTGTTTGAAGTAATGCTTGCATTTCCATAATTCGATTAAAAGAATTCGTTTAAACTGGCTGCCTACCGTAGCAACAAACAGAATCGACACAAGAATTAACTACGTTGAATATCAGCCATAGACGAAAGACTTCATGCATGGTTAATTGTCAACGAAACGGAGTTAAGTCTTATGTCAGTTCTGTTTGTTGCTACGTTTTACGTCAGTAATGTTTAATTTGAGAAATTTTTCCTTTAAAGTGGCAGCCGCACTATTTACATTTTGTTTGCATAATGGCTTTCCATTCCCCTTTTATTGTTGTTGTTGTTGTTGCTGATGATCATGCTGATGATGATGTTGACATATTATGCTTTATCGCTGATCTTTCGAGAAGGTGTTAACTCAAGATATATATATTTCCTAACTTTTCCTAGGTCCTTAGTATTTAGCAAACATTGTCCTTTTATGTGACTTATGCTTGTGTGTTTTTTCCAGCAGCAAACTTTCACTTATCATCAAGGGTACTTTGTATGAAGAAGAATGAGCCGGGATTTATTTCTGGTCTGCATGCTGCTACTGGCGTCTCAAGCAGGTGATGATATCGGCGTATCTGGAGGGGGCAAAGGGATCTTAGGTGGTCCCTTCAATTAAAGTGGCGAATAAATGAAGAGAAATATAGAAACAGAGAGGAGAAAAGGGAACACATATTTTAAACGATCCCCTAATCCAATGCAATCCTAATCCTGCCATAGTTAAGTCCAACTTAAAGTCGATCTTCGTCTCTGTGAAACACCCCCTGGTCTACTATATGTAGGACGGTGGGAATAATGTAGGGTTAAACGAGATATTACAATTAATTATAGAAATTAATATGTGAGGAATAATTTGGTTAATTAAATTGTTGAAAATAGCTTTCAACTCCTTTTAAAACCTATGAGAAATTGAAAGGTATTGCGCAGATTTATAAAAAAACAGACCTCAACCGCAATTGCACAATACATATCAAAACACAGTACCAAAATCACCAATTTACCAATTACACTGAGACCAATAGACGGTAAACAGGTAAATGGTTTACACAGACAATTCTAAATTTTGCATTTTCTTTATCTTGTCTGTAATCTAGATGTAGATGCCTGGCGTCGACGAAGAAGGAGGTCTCCACCACCACCTCCCCCACCAGGTATGTCACATCCATAGACAGTTGTCATGATTGAATTATTCACTTTAAGTTGAGAGGTTAAAGATGTTGAAAAAAGAATGGCAGTGCGTGCGCGAGCCCGTGTGCGTGAGTGTGTGGGTGTGTTTGCGCATTTAGCGGATGTGGGTGTGTGTTTATTTGGGTTAACATACGTGAATTAATCCAACGTGATTGCTCCTGTCTATCTCATACTCTCATTTACCTAGTGGCCTCATCAGTAAAAGTAAAAGTGCTTTTCCTGCAGGTCCTGCAATCATAATTACCCCTAACATGGGTCTAGAGAGCATTCGCTATATTATGATTGAGTATTTGACGTCCTCTGTGCCTGAGAGGTGGAAAACGGACTTGATCACTGTAACCCTCTGGTTAATCCAGGTATAACTGAAACTGAACTCTTTAGGGCTTCCATTAAAAAGAACGCGACTAACTGTCAGCCTACAATTAATTAAATTTCATTTTAAGCAATGAATGAAATAAGAACTGAGCAACAAATCAAATTCACCTTAAACCACAGAGAGTCCATGCTTCAACATATTAAATGATACTAAGCACAATGAATAAAGTTTGTTCATTTAATAATAAATGTATTAATGTCTTTGATTGAAAAAGGAAATGTTATTTAGCGTCTTTTGATCATACAGTAAAAATATGCTATTATGCAGGTATTTTACCCAGCAACTAAAACAAAATTTCTGGTGTAACAAATTTCTTCAAAGAACTGATTTGGCAGGTATATCGTAGTCATTCTGTTAAACAATATGCAGAAGTTCTTATTTTTGTCATTACAAAAAAAATGGAACTTGAACGTTTTATAAACGAGAGCCAATATTGAATGCCGTAGACAATTTTGACATTTTGTTCCATCTTTAATAGATACTACTCCTCCAACATTGAATGGGTGTCCTTCTTCTCTTGGTTATCAATACACAACTACATCTACAGCCAGGGTGACATGGACAAAACCAACCTGCTCCGATTCAAGATCGTCATGTAGCGTTACGTGAGAACCATAATGTCATATCTGTTGATACTTAGTTATTGATGAACTGGTGAATCGATTGTTTGATTGATTGATTTCTTAACTCATTGATTAATTAATGTATATAGCTGCTAAGTAAGCACGTAATATCTTGCAGGGTAGGAGCGGTTCGTGAAAAATACACACATACAAATTGCAGTGAAAACCTTAATCAGCAACCATCGGTAGAGAAAAAGCATCTGTCTATTAAGACCACATGATTATTGTGTTGTTTCCCTTGAAAAGCGTTTCTTTTTCATTGTAACATGTCTTGAAGAAGCCTTAACATAGAAACCACATGCCTTAAAACATATACATTCATTCTCGTTTCCCTTGAGGGATCTTTATAATTATAGAGGTTGCATTGGTCGCCCATTCACCAATTATTGACCAGAATGTATATACATGCTCTTTCAAAACAGACGTACTGCCGGAGCAGCACCAGGCTCACAATTCAGTGAAGGCTCTAACACAATTACATACAGGGCTGTTGATACGTCAGGAAATGCTCGAACATGTTCATTCAGCTTTACAGTTGTGGGTATGGGTACCCTTTTATTTCGTAGCTGATTATGATAGTTGTATAAAGTACAAAATTTAATGTCATTTTTAGAACTGGGCAGTCATTGTAAAACACATTATGCTATTAAAACTATGTATATCAAAGGAAACTTATTTGGAATGATGATATTGATTCTATCATTACTTGATAAGGAAGATTGGAAGTAATATCGTATAATGGTATGATATTATCGGTTAATAGAAGGAGAAATACAGTAGTTAATTGCTATAATATGCACGTTTGTTTTGTCTTTGTTGAGCTCTTTTGTTACGTTCGTAAATTGTTATTTCTTTCGTTACGCCCTGCCTATTGTGGTTAAGCAGTTATGTTCATAAGCACACAGAGGACCTGGGACTTTGTGTCACATCTTTATTGTAATTTAATTATAGTGAAGTCCATTGATCAAACGGTAAGGTTGGACAGGGATGACCTTATAAACATTTTGGAATCAAGTGAAAAGTGAAATAATACCGCATATTATTGGAGTTTATCGCACGTCTTCCACCAGATAATAAAACATCAAATATGAAACTTTCATTGAGTAAGATTCACCTCCCCGGGGAACGAAATACGTTATCGCTCATGAAATTGGACCAATCTATTGGATAAAATAAATCCAATAGTATGTCTTTCATTCTCGCCTACCAAGTGTGTCTTGTCGAAAACTGTGCGATTAAAGCCAAAACTAGTTAATCAATTATAGATAACATGGTATTTGACTTTCAATCCATATAAATCGTATACTTAGGATTTGAAATAAACATATTTGATTCTTTTTTAGTGAAGACGTATTTCGAAGCACTGGTCCAACTATCATATCTTCACCTCCAATTAATCTTTCTTTAATTAATGGAGAATATTCATATAGATTTTCTGCCAGGTTTGGCTCATAAACCTTTCACCTGCTTTTCCGCAGTCATACGGTGTGGAACCCTCAGCCGACCCACCAATGGTATTGTGAGTTGCACGAATGGAAGATCCGTTGGTTCGGTCTGTCAAAGCTCATGCAACACGGGTTATCTTCTGAGCGGTTCTACATCAAGGACCTGCGTACGGTCTGGCAACTCGGGTTCATGGTCAGGCTCAACAGTATCGTGCACCAGTAAGGCAAAGTCTGCTCCGTTTCAAAAGCTTGAACTCTAGAATGTTTAGATGAAAGACCTTAACATGTATGTGCAGTTATCACATTTTAACAAAAACACAAACAAAATGAATTTTTCAACATTTTGAAATGTAACGATTATGTCAAAGGGTAGGTTACAATAATTTGTTTTGTCCTCCAGTAAATAGGATGTTCACAAGGTCGGAAGTCCACCATACCACATATTCCCATCTGATGGGCTTGCCTACAGTCTAGATAAAATGTTTACGACCAAAGGATCGTCGGATAGAGGGTCCACAAAACTGAATTCCCCGATTTAGGTAGACTTTCAGGGCTATATAGGATTATCAGCCAAGTAGCATTTGCACGGTGTGGACAAATATAAATTCTACTGTAAGAAGACTAAGGTGTTACAAAATGTCTATATTAATTAAGTAGCACCATCCGATCTCTTCTCCTTTAGACGAAAATTGCAAAAGTTCTACAACTCCGATGTGAAACGGTTAGTGAAATCTTTGTTTCTTGATGATCTTTTGTTATAATTCAAGGAGTCACTTGTTCGCCAGCCCTGACCAGTCCTCCCAACTGTTTGATCTCTTGTACTGATTCGAGCTTCTTTGCCAGCGTCTGTACGTACACCTGTCATACCGGTTACACACTAACATCAGGTAGCTCTCAAAGGACATGTACATCCTCAGGATGGTCTGGGACTACATCCAATTGTCAAGGTAAGTACATTATATCAATCAAATTTACGCAAAACCGGATTAAAGATAATCGATTCAATTAGGTACACCTCAAGGTTCGAAGAGTCAGAGAAGAGGAAAGTGAGGGGAGGGTTCGGGGGTAGATTGAGTGTTTAAATAAAGAAAAAAACGACTCGTAGCTTCAATTCTGTATAATTACACGTTGAGAAATAAGAAAATTGAAATTTTTAAACAATTTCAGTTTTTTTTCTGAAAAAATGCCATCCCTTTTTCTTGTTTTGGGCATTCATGAAATAAATGACTGTGTTATATTTTGATCACATGCATTGTGAGAATTGATAACGAATTACTTTTTTTATTATGTTTTTATAACAAAAATGATGAGAGACTTTGTTATGATTGAAAAAACACAGGAAATAACTGTGAGAGTATTATATCCCTAAACCACCCCTCCGTATATTAACCTCTCTAGCTTTTCTTAGGTTGTAGCCCTTCTCTTAATGCATTAGTTTTTTTCGTACTTCAAGTTATTACAGAATATTTATATCAACATTTTTAATGCATTTTTATATGATACAATGTGAGCAATGTACTCTAACTTATTACTGAATTTTTAAATCTACTGTTTTTAATGCATTTTATTTGGTATAATTGTAATAAAGCCGAAATTGAATTGAATTGAATTATACTTTATTTAACGTTTAAATCTAAGTATATTGTATAATGTATATACATATGTGCAAATGAATTGTCAATTTTACGTATAAGATAACAGTAACCGTAAGCCATAACATATTTATCTAAATTTCTGTATTTATATATCCATTTGATGGTTTTACTCGACAGAAATACTTCTGTCACTAATTAAAATGAGAGGCCCATAGCGATTCGAGTTTACACAAAAATTATGAATTTAACATATTTTTTGATAATTGATATGCACATAACTTACTGTTAATATTCTTTAAATGACACTCAGAACAATGAAAGAATAGTGGTTTTATTCAAAAAAATAATGAGAAAAGAAAAAGAAAATAAGGGAGCGGTATGTACAATAACATATCTGCCATCCTTCTAAGCAAAAATTTACAAAAATATTTCACGTTCAAATTTATGAATATACAGTATAAGTATGGTTTTCACAAGAAGTTTTTAGAAAAAAGTAAAGGATATCAGGAATCATAGCATATGTTTGAAAGAGAAAGAGGAAGTGCTGTCAAAAATTATATGATTGACAGATATTTAATGACATTACAAACAATGTAATAAAACCAAATACAAATTTACAAAGAAGTATTGTCTATGTGGTTGTTTGACATAATATGAGACCTTGGATATGAGTGCGGCACATTCGTGAGAAAAACAAACTTTACCCACCAAGGTCCGTGTGCATTGCTTGACAATGTTGACATGTCCAAGATTCAACACACTTCCAGTCATGTGCGTGTTCAATGACTGGTGTAACCCATTGTCTCCTGGAACTAGTTGGTTCCCTTATTGAATCTACGGGCGGGAATGAGAAAATTCAGTAATCAACTGGTTCAAATATTTGAAAACGGAGGATTTGCTATGTATTAAGGTAGTTTTTTTTTTCTTCAAAGCTTGAATCGAGTAAATTCCATTTTTAAATGGTTCCATTGTCAACATGTTATCTTTGCATTTAAACTTAAGGGTCTACTTAAAAGTTTTTCGCGTTATTGACATACTGTAAATTGGTAAATGGATACGTGGCAGGAATAACTGTATTAAATGCTTGAGGTATCCTGGCAACCTTGCTGAAGCCGGAGTAAACAAATTGCGGAGCGCAAGGAGTGTCAAGTCTGACAGACATGAGCGCTATAGAAGAACCCACTATTGTTATTGCCACTATTATCATTATTATTATGCCTACACGCCTGTTTGTAGAGTAAAGCGTATTCCGTCATCGATATAGTCCAGAATTGATGAATAAATCATATGTCTATTACTAGGTATAGCCAGGGGCGTCGCCAAGGGGGGGGGGGGGGGGGTGTGGGGGGGGGGGGGTGCGACACCCCCCACCTGTCAGGATATTGTCGGTAAAATTGCGCTGCCGTCAGGAAAAAAGAGAAAAGGGGGAGGGAAAAAAGGGAGGGAAAGAGAAAGAAAAGAAAAAAAGAAAAGGAAAAGAAAAGAAAAAAAGAAAAGGAAAAGAAAAGAAAGAAAGAAAAAGAAAGGAAAGAAAGGAAAAGAAAGGAAAGAAAAGAGAAGAAAGAAACAAAAAAATAGAGGGAGGAGAGGAAAGAAAGGAAAAGAAAGAAAAGAAAGAAAAGGAAAAAAAAGAAGAAAAAAGAGAAAAGGGAAACAAAAGAAACGGGGGATGAAAGAGAGGAGAGAGAGAGGGGAGCTAAGAGCCTGAGATAAAAGGAGTAGGAGTAAAAGAGAGAGGGGGGATGTTGGGTGGAGTCGTCTCGTCGAGGGAGCAAGAAAGACACGGGTAAATATATTGCTGTGTCGGTATTCTTGCTCGATCTTCGTGTACTACCGTGTGTCTCAAAAAAAACGTAACACTTTTGAAATGGTTGCCAAATTGAGCATATATAATTTTATGAAAAAATGTTGATATGTATGGAAAGCTAAAGGACCAACCTTTCATATGATATGAAAAAATTGAAAAAAAAATCATGCTTCGATGAACAGTGTTCACTTAAGTTAGAGGTATGAAAATGGGCCTGCGCAGGATTTTTCCTTCCAATTTTGGACAGGTAAGTTACTTTTAGCATACAAAATAAGTTTGATATGAGATATTCATGATCGATGGATTAAGAGTTAAAAGGATGTTTTGAATACCAGTCCTTTCTCTCTGTCATTTATCAATCCCCAAACACCACCCCTGCCACACACACACACACACACACACACCAACTTCCACTCCCATCTTATTGTATCATTGATCTGGTAGATGTGAACAGGATGAAGGAAGAATGGGAAAATGTTAAATTGAAATACCGTATTCAAAATCATAATTGACATTATGCAACCCACTCTCCTCCCCCCCACAACCTTTTCCCATCCCATCACCTACCCCTTGCCTTTTCTTTATCAGTTTTCTTCCGTAAGTTTGGTGGATCATCAATCACATTTTATTCAGGTTTTATGAATGACCCAAACATGTAATAGCTAAGTACATCATTCATTATGCATTGAAAATACCAGAATTCGAGGTATTCAAAATATCCTTTTGATTCAAAATATCCTTTTGATCCATCGATCATGAATATCTCATATCGACCTTATTTTGTAAGTTACAAGTAATTTACCTGTCCAAAATTGGAAGGAAAAATCCTGCGCAGGCCCATTTTCATACCTCTAACTTAAGTGAACACTGTCCATCGAAGCATGATTTTTTTTTAATTTTTTCATATCATATGAAAGGTTGGTCCTTTAGCTTTCCATACATATAGACATTTTTTCATAAAATTATATATGCTCAATTTGGCAACCATTTCAAAAGTGTTACGTTTTTTTTGAGACACACGGTATATCAATGCAGAAGTTTGAAGTCGGTGAGATGTATAACGTCGGTCGGCCGACAAGTTTTTTCCCCTACGAACTGTGACTTTTTATCCGCTGTGACGACTTCGTATTTTCTCGAAGTTTCAATTTCCTATAATATCAGCTCAAGAAATCAGAGATTTAAAATTTTCGGGGAAACTAAATTCAAACAAGGATTAAGAGTCAACAACGGTACGACGAATCGTCTTCCTTTCTCTATATGTTGATGAAACGCCAAAAATTGGCGGGAGGGGAAAACTTCATTTAGAAGAGTCGCGAACGGTACAACGAATCGTCTGCTTTCTCTAATAATTTAAGGAAACATCAAAGCTTCCGCGCTTCGCGCGAGAGGGGGAAACTGAATTCAGATAAATGGGGATTATTAAAGGTAATACAAAGTTTTGGTATGGGGTCATGAATTTGGTTCAAATGAAACTATTTGAAGCATATGCGATCTTGCAATATTCAGTGATCGTTGTCGCGGTTGAAATCGAGTCTAAAGTTATGAAATTGTAAATAATAAACTCTTTATGTTGTATAGCTCCCTCTCCAGGTCAAATTATTAATAAAGCTATAAAGCAATGTGTCTTGACTAAAATCTACCGATTAGCTATTCCCGTTTGGAAATTATATATCACAACTACATATTCTGAGATTTTCTTGGTCGCAGCTACCATTGTAAGGCCGTAGGAGCTATTTGAAATTTATCAAAATTTACCGGGAGCACCGGTAAATTTTTCTATTCAATTTTTCTCGAAAGCAGAAGTGTTTTAGGCGCTAAATTTTCTAGTGCTTATAATACATCCACAGGGGCATCCAAATATATCAAAATTGTAAAGAATCACTATCCACCCAATTCTCAAAATTTCCCAAAATTTTGTATTACCTTTGAGAGTCAACAACGGTACAACGAATCGTCTGCTTTCTCTAATAATTTAATGAAACGCCAAAACTTCCGTGCTTCGCGCGAGAGGGGGAAACTGAATTCAGACAATTAAGATTAAGAGTCGAGGACGGTTTAACGAATCGTCTACTTTCTCTAATAATTTAATGAAATGTCAAAGCTTCCGCGCTTCGCGCTGGAGAGAGAGGGAGAAACTGAATTCATACAAGGATTAAGAGTCGAGCACGGTACTACGAATCATCTGCTTTCTCTAATAATTTAAGGAAACGTCAAGGCTTCCGCGCTTCGCGCGAGAGGGGGGAACTGAATTCAGATAAATAGGGCTTAATAAGAGTCGAAAACGGTGCAACGAATCGTCTTCTTTTCATAATAATTAAATCAAACGTCTAAGCTTTTTTGCGCTTCGCGCGGGAAGGGGGAAACTGAATTTAGACAGGGATTAAGAGTCGAGAACAGTAAACCCAAACGTCTACTTTCTCTTATAATTTAATGAAATGTCAAAGCTTCCGCGCTTCGCGCTAAAGGGGGAAACTGAATTCAGACAGTTAAGATTAAGAGTCGAGCACGGTCTAACGAATCGTCTACTTTCTCTAATAATTTAATGAAATTTCAAACTTCCGCGCTTCGCGCGGGAGAGAGAGGGAGAAACTGAATTCATACAAGGATTAAGAGTCGAGCACGGTTCAACGAATCGTCTACTTTCTCTAATAATTCAATGAAACGCCAAAACTTGGGAGAAACTGAATTCAGACAAGCGGATTAACAGTCGAGAACGGTACAGCAAATCGTCTTCTTTTTATAATTAATTAATGAAACGCCAAAGCTTTCGCGCGGGAGGGGGGGGGGAACTTCATTCAGACAAGGATTAACAGTCGAGAACGGTACAATAAATCGTCTTCTTTTCCTAATAATTTAAGGAAACGTCTTAGCTTCCGCGCTTCGCGCGGTAGGCCTATCATCCACACCCCACACCCCCCTAATGAGTGCGCTTCGCGCGCTCTTTAAGTGATTCGCTTGCTCACTACCGCCCCTCCCTAAAATAAGATCCTAGCTCCGCGCCTGCATTAAAATATATAGCTATGATGCTGACTAAGTTGACGAAATAATTCGTATATTTATGTCGTCGAGGAAAATGACCATTTGCGCATACGCAAGTACTATAAATAGTCCGTAGGAAAAACAATTTAGCCTTCGGCCCCGGGTATATAGGGTTAAATTTGTAAATATTGGGACATTTAATTTTGTCGGTAATTGGGGGCTAATTTTGTCGGTAATCGTTGGCCTCTACACCTCCCCACTGAAAAAGGTCTAGCGACGCCCCTGGGTATAGCACACCAAAAATAAGTACAACAAACACATGTTATTTGATGATTAGAAATGATCAAGCTTTATGAAAGCTTCGAAAAACAAAAAACAGAATTGAAATCGGTCAATGCGTTGTGATTTTATACTATTTTTTTGATATCGCAAAATTACCGGAAAACCAGCCAGAATCGGTCAAATTGGCAAAAATGGCAAAATTCGACAAAGTTGACAACTTAATTCATCACTTTCTTGGACACAAATAATAAATTAAATTATCAGACACTAAAATATCATCTTTGTGGTAAAAAATACAAAAAAGAAAATTCATATATCTATTACCGTTTTGAAAACAGAAGCAAACAAAATAAGTCATTTTTGCCATTTTTGCGAATCTGCAGATATGAAAAAGTTGTGGAAATAAATAAGTCCGTCTAATTAATATGCGCATATGTAATCAAATCAAAACCGAACATTATACATCAATGAAACCTATGTATATCAGACAGGTATGGAAATATTTTTTTTTTGAAGATTTTTTTTTCTCATGAATATTCATCTAATATGCAAATTAGGTCATTTCAGCTAATTATATATATATAGGAAAGTCAAACTGTTCATTTTGTTGGCATTTTTTAAAATCATATATTTATAGATTATATTTACACCAAATATTAACATTAAATTCCAAATATTTTTGCAATGCCAATAAAATATGGCGATGGAAATTACTTAGATCACCGTTACAGCTATTTCATCATATGTTTCACAAATTATTCAGAAAAACCGAACAAATGATAAGAATTTGCAGACTTTCAGCTACATCACAGTATAGTTTTTTTTTTTAAAATGTCAGATTTGAGGATTTATGACGATTTTCCGAGAAACCATTCAATTCAACAGGCCATAACATTCCACAGGGACTGAATTTCAGAGGAAAAAAAAGTTTGGTGACCCTAGTACAGTTGTGGCTACCTTGAGTGTAAATAACAAATTGATTTAATGAGTGAAACATATAAGGATATTGCATTTTTGTAGGGGAGTTTTATACATTGAAGTGCATTTTCACCACGCAGAATAACAGTCAATGGGCGATCAGCGGGCCATGTCACACATGGCTGAAAAGACAATATTCTAAATAATAATTTAACATATTTCCCACATGTAGTTAAAGGTATGCTTGAAAGATATGTGAAATAAAAATTTAAAAATATTGTTCAGTTTTTTAAAAATAAATTTACGAAAATTGCTGTTTCTACCAACTGACTGCTGTTGTGTGTATGTATGTGCATGGGGCAGACTGTGTGCACAGGCAGTGTGATCACCCTACTATTACTCTTCAAAAAGATAGATCAGCAATAGTTAACTTAGGTTTATTGCACATGAAGCGTTGTCTCCATTGCGTTATCAGGGACTTTTAGATTTGCACGTCGACATAGTGGACTGCTACGTGTGACGTCCTTTTAAGGCACTGGCAGTGCCTTAAAGGGACTAGGTAACATTGTTTAGATGAGATATAGTGGTGCTAAGGTAGTGACTTCAATGCTAGATGTACAATTAAAGATTATCTGAAAATTTGAGTGAAAACGGACCATTATTCATGGTACAAATTGGGAAAAAACAGATCTGATCGATTCCTCAATTCATACAACTATATTATTACAATTTAATTACATTTTAGGTGAATGGAAATCTCACAAAGCAATAAAATGGCTCTACATTCCATTCCAGACATTCAAGTGTTGACAGATTTTTATAAGCCTGTTTTATGTCTTTTTTTCAAAGAAAAACGGTTGGGAAAATTCAAAAATGTTTGGGAGAATTTACTGTTAATCACTGTTAGAGGGTGTCATACATCGACGCCTTCAAAGAAAAACATAGATATCTTCGTGGTTTGAGAATTTGTTCAGGATTTTTTGCAGGTCAGAGGGTTAGTACAGTAGAAGGAATATAGTAAGTAACATTTTATACAAAAATTAAGCAATTTTTTTTCATCAACCTTCAACAATGTTACCAAGTCACTTTAAAAAGAAGTCACAGTGCCTTAAAAGGACGTCACATGTAGCGGTCGACTATGTCGACATGCGTATCCAAAAGTCTCTATTATCTGCGCTCATTAAACCGGTAAGGCGAACCGACCCATAAGCCACTAAATGACCACATAATGTGCACTTTGCGTTTTCCAACTATTTTCTTGGCACGATCACTGTATCCGGACACCTACCCCTTAACATCCACCCCGGACAACTACCCCAGACGTCTACCCCTAGGACAACTACCACCAGACAACTACCCGCGGTCAACTACCCCCTAGGACAACTACCCCTAGGCCAACTACCCCCGGACAACTACCCTCTAGACTAGTTGTCCGGGGGGTAGTTGTCCTAGAGGATGGTTGTCGTAGGGGTAGTTGTCTGGGAGTAGTTGTCCGGGTGGTAGTTGTCCTAGCGGGTGGTTACTCTAGGGTGTAGTTGTCCTAGGGGGTAGTTTTCATAGGGGGTAGATGACTGGGGGTGGTAATCCGGGGGTGAAGCCTAGGGGGTACCCCCATCACATCACATGGCGCGTCAAAGACCGCGCAAGTCACTCATGCCGACCTACGGCAGTCTAATAATGCTTCGTGTGTAACAAGCCTATACTACACACACCATAACGGTATTTCTGGCCATCACTCTTTCAGATGTCACGCCCCCAACGTTCGTAGAATGTCCAGCTTCACAAACGGTTTACGCTCAAGACCTAAAGACATCGGCGGTCGTTCGGTGGACCGAGCCTCGTGCGTCCGACACTACTGGTCAGACCATTACTTCGACGAGAACCTCGGGCCAAGCCTCTGGTAGCACGTTTCTAGGAGGTATAACTTTAATAGCTTACGATGCCATGGATGGGGCTGGTAACAAGGCCTTGACCTGCACGTACACCATAACGGTCGAAGGCAAGTACCGGTTATACTTATTCATATATAGATTTAATACGAATAAAAACGTACGCAGGGTGGGGGTGTTTGCTCAATTTTGTTTTGAATGCTCCTTAACCCCTACCTCCTCCCCCACCCCCTGATCGAAATATTGGGCGGCGCGATTTTCAAATTTCGGGGGGCAAAAAAGAAAAACAAATATTGCAACCCCCCCCCCCCCCCCCCCCCCCCCCCCCAGTGGGGGACTCAGCGAAATTTCGGTCGACGCGATTTTCCCATTTCCGGATATGCGGGGGGGGGGGGGGGATATGTGGTGCGGGAGTAAGCTGTTCGCATTATATTGGAGTACATATTTCCTCCAAATATTTTTCTCATCAATTGTTTAGTCATTTATTGCAGCGCCCTCCCCGGCAGCAATGACGTCCTGACGAATTGTCCAGATGGCACTATTCGCGGGTCTAAGTGCACATTCAGTTGCCATACCGGTTATGAAGTTGCTGGTTCACATACGTCTCAATGTCAGTCGGTTGGAAGTTCCGGGTCATGGAGTTATCCTGTACCTTCCTGTGACTGTAAGTATTTAGAAATAAGCAGATTATCTTATTGCCGATGCAACAAAATGACGAGGGGTAAGGCTAGCGTCATAGTAGAGTTTTGTCGGTTGTTTCGGAACTAGACTGTATCTCCTTGTTGAATTCTGAATCATGTAATTATGGCAATGCATGAAATGTGGAATTTGTTTATGTGAAAACTTATTTGTTTCTTTGTATAAAGCGATCTGTTGATTACAGGAGAGAACAAAAACTATATTTTTAAATGAAAATAAATAAATCATCTATATTTACCTCTTGAGTGTGACTGCTCATTTAAAAAAAAGTATTTGACACTCTACGCATTCGTCCACAGACGGTTTAGTCATTAAACTATGATCTGAAGAAAAAAATAAGAATTTAATGCTTGTCTATATTGCATATAATAAGAGTATAACTTTCAGAGAAACCGGGGGAATCTCTTAAAAACATTGAAATTATTTTACTTTTGCTCAGCGCTGAAATGCTACAACGTCATCGCTCCACAGAATGGCAAGGTTGTTGGAACGTGCTCAACTGATTATGGTTCAACTTGTCGTTTCGACTGCAACGAGGGATACGTTATCAACAATGATGAAATCACATGCTCATCTCAACCCGGAAGTTCAACGGCATACTGGGAAGGACAAATGCCATTTTGCTTTGGTATGTCTATATCCTAAAATTAGCTGTAGTTCGATGTTTAATTTTTTTTGTACAATTTGGTCTACGAAACTCTTAACTGTTGGATCTGTTAGCCGGGACTAAAATAAAAGAATTGTAGATTATTAAATGCTACATATTAAACACCCACGACTATTAAACGCGTTTAAGAGGTAATCGATGTATATAAATATATATTTAATCCTACTTTACCATAACATAATATAGTAGTGTTTGATCATTGTTTCACTCCAATTAATCACGTAATGTCATCTGAATACGAAATCTAATCGAAAAAGTGATTACAAAGTTGTTGGTCGCTCCATAACGGAACAATCAACATTCAACACTCCGTCTTAAACTTTTATTTGGAAATATACCTTGTAGTACAATAAGTCAAGAATATATAACTGTAAACAAAAAGTTCACATCACCATATTTTCCAGTCGTCAACTGCACGAAGCCCACATTGACTACAGGTCTACATGTTACTTCTACGCAGTCGTGCCCGGTTACGAGCGAGGTCCCATATGACAGTCACTGTTCGTTCACCTGCTCACATGGTTACTACATTGAAGGGGACCGAGTCCTGGCCTGTTTGAGTGACGGGTCCTGGAACCAATCTGCCCCAACCTGTCACGGTGAGCTATAGTCCCGTGTTCCCAATTGTCAATGTTGGAACTGGTTGTATGGTATCTTCCGAACTGCCATAAGGACTACCACATTAAACAATGTCCAATATCTGGCAATTACCTGATGACAAATTTCCACCAAGTCGGACGCGTATTCTATAACAACTCCCATTCCTCTTTAATAAGTAAATGGTAATCATACCATCCGGTAATTCTTCTACCTGTATAATCATCGCGATGATGGTTATCCAGAGACAGTTAGGATTATGACCTAGGAGTAGTGGTTCTGGAATCCATCGACTGAGACGATTATAGCAGGGAACTATGCCTATTAAACTAATTTGTTACTATGTTATAAACAATTTAACCAAAGGAGGAACACGGCACTACAAACAGCCGCGTCTAATCGCATCACATATCTATCATTGCGACTAGAAATACACAATGTATCATTTGTAGCCCCTGTCCTTACAGTCCTATTTCTAAAAGACGTCAATTCGGCCAGGTTGACTTGTATATTTGTTCATTAGCTGATTTTCCATTTCGAGGTTGGGGAATTAAATCTGAATTCATTGCTGACGTTCTTTGTCAATACTCAAATCTATAAGTTATGCTCCCGAACGAGGTTTAAAATTAAACTGCTATTCGACTTCACTTGAAGAAAAATAAAATCCCTCAATATTTAAGAACCCCTAAAGTTCGACAGAATATAAGACAAATGTTATAATAGTTGCTGTTTATTATTGAAGATGTCTAAAGCCTGCTAGGTTCTAATCGTGTCCACCATCTAACTTTAACAGCTGTCAATTGTACGAGCAGCGACATACCAGTCCCTACTAATGGCGTGAAGACTGGGTGCTCGAACGCAGTTGAAACGTATGGAACGGTTTGTTCACTCTCTTGTAACGTTGGTTACCTACCCGACTCGCCTGTGTACCGAACATGTGATGATGATGGCACGGGATCAGGCGTTTGGGACGGCGGACCAGTGACCTGTACAAGTATGTATAACTTACCCTTTTACATTTATTTCGATGAATTTTAGGATACGGGGTATATTTGTTAATGATTTATTACACCGAAATGCCGAAAATTAAGATAATTGAAACCTTGGCGAAATCCAAAGTGGGAAAGAAATGGGATATGGAACAAAGGGAAATTGAATTTGTAAGTTAACCTACCCGCTTTTGACGACTCTATCGCTTTGTCAAGTAAATATAAATATGTAATCTTTGGCTATATCCGTGTTGTGGCAAAAATGATTAATAAACGAATTTAATTCTTAGAGCAATAATTAACAAATAAAAGATACAAGTTAATTATATGGAAAATGATACTATAAAAAATGATACAAGATCATTAGAATCTTAAAAATTGGTAGATCTCCGACCGCAAGCATACAAAATAAAATGTATGGTACGTCTATGTTGGGCTTTAGAGACATTATAGGTATGTAAAAATCGAGTAATAGCAAGTAATTAATACATACAAACTGAATATTTTCGTCTTGTCTAGCTTAATGTTCAATCTTGGGGTTTGTTCCAAATTGAGTGAGTGTTTGACGAAAAGCTTCCGTCGCCTTTATCTTTAATCTCTCCTATTCTTCAACCTTCGGCATTGATATAAAAAGATCGTAACTCTATTTTTTCTGACAAATTGTTCATTTATGTCTTTTTTAGTCGTGATGTGCACCGCTTTTGATAATCCAAGAAATGGAAGCATATCTGAATGTTTATACGGGGGCGTACCACAAAGTATCACAAAGGAGCAAAAGTACGGCACAGTCTGCAGCATGCACTGCAACAATGGCTTCACTTGGACGTCAGGTTCTGCGTCAAGGATGTGTACTGCGTCAGGAACGTGGGATGGTGCTGATACAATTTGTGAGGGTAACGTTCTTCGTATCTTTATCTTACCTTGATGGACATAGCGGATCCATAAGGAAAAATAGGCTGCAGTGAGCCGAAAATTGCTCCGGCGTGCCGCGGCGACAGTCGCTCTTGGCTTCACTTCGTCAAAAACACGCCTTAAAGTAGCTGAGCGAAGGTTTCAAAATGCTTTTAACCTTAATAATGTTGGTATCATTGCAAAGTTAATGTTACAATCTTTCTAATGGTCATATTTAGTTTTCAAAAATTGTTACAGATTTGACTTATCTGCTTTTAAAAGTGGTGAAATTACTACCCGATTATTCCGCCCTTGATCGGCCCGCTATTGTGACGTACGATTTGTGACGTAGGAGGTTGGGCACATGAGCGAGAGTGCGATCCTCAAGCTCTCACACAACTCTCGCCTGCATGCATTATACGTATACAAACGCCACTCGAACGCTAAATATCTGATCAAAATGTCCGAGCTCGAAGAAGAGGTTTTACTCGATTTAGAATTCGAAGTTGATGAGCACAGCTCCACAACAGTGGTACTGGTAGTGATAGTGATGATGATGATGATGGGGATGTAGGAGAGATGGAAGAAAGAGAACAATTCGGAGAAGACGGCGTCGACGCTGATGCAGGTCAAGTCATATGGCTCCGTTTAGTCTCATTTCACAACGCCCCCTATCGTCAGAGCATGGTCAGAATCAGCAGCCTAACATGTTAGCCTATGGACGTTTTTTTTTTAAATCGTTAAAAATTCATTTTTTGTTTAAACGAAAAGCACATCCACCCCGACGTACGTTATCACTAGCTCTTTCATTGGAGCCCTCATGTCTTATTGACTTTTGAAAGTTCACCCACCGTAATTTTTCAAAATAGGTTGCAAGCTCGTCATTGCCTATAATACACATGTG
The DNA here is from genome assembly GCA_035222895.1 of Strongylocentrotus droebachiensis. Taxonomy (NCBI): domain Eukaryota; kingdom Metazoa; phylum Echinodermata; class Echinoidea; order Camarodonta; family Strongylocentrotidae; genus Strongylocentrotus; species Strongylocentrotus droebachiensis. The sequence goes on along the minus strand of JAVYIG010000833.1, from coordinate 255,061 downwards.
AAACAAGTCTAACTTTGGACTCAGTTTACCAAGCGATTTGAAGATTATAGGTCGAGCACACGAAACATAAAAAGCATGAATTATCATAGATCACTTCTGCCTATTTCATTATGTCCATTTCATCCAACCCCCCACCGTAAATTTTCCATTTAGTAAAAGCAAACATTTTGCCGAGTTTAGCAAAAACATGAATATTCATGAACGGTCAGACAATACAGCCTTTTGGTACGTAACGTATAGTGAATGGGAATGGGCGATGATCCGTTCAGGAGGTAGAGGTCAGTGGTTTGTGCTGGCAATGTTCACGCGAGCGAAAATGAGACAATCGGAGCAATATGGATAGCATTTCAGCGCGAGCTGGCTGAGCTGCCAGCTGCCGCTCAGCTCCCCCGGCCCCGCTCAACTGGCGATCGATCTGTCATGACTGGGCGAGACATTTTCTAATTTTTCGGGATGTGAGGGGCTTTTTGGCAAATTTTACGGATAATAAAACAAAGATGATTAGATGTGAGATTATATTTGGCGAAAATCAATTACAAACATGCACCATTCATAAATAGAACTGCAGCTGCAGGACATCATACAAATGCAAAAGGACGCTCGCGATTCACTCATCATGGTCTCCGTATATAATCAACAGCAATCACTATCACGCCAAGGCATGATGACCGAACAAATACAAAACAAATTACACAGAACGGGTGGGTATTTGGACAAATCGAATTGCACGATTCACCCCTCGTATTATATTACATAAATTTGCTTAATATTATATGTAATTACATGATTTCTAGAGATTGTTATTCCACTTTCTGGTCAGGATATGAAGCATGCAAAGTCTTGATAATGTATACGTATAGCTATGCAAAATACCGCACGCGAGCTGTGCGAGAGGGGAGCTTGAGGCCTAGAATTGTGATCGTGCCCAACCAGGGACGTCATAATCGGCCTACTGCGCGAACAAAAGGTTCAAGCCAGGAATTGAAGTTCTGAGAAGGTTCTTGGAAAAAGCTTCTTACCGCGTTTCATTTATATTTACAAGACTTTAGAGCAAAATGTGTGTCTTCATATTGGTCTACGCTATCCGGACATGTTATAATTTGCCCATTTTGAGTGATTATGTGAAATTTCTTCGCCAAGCTACTTTAAGTTCACAGTTGCAATTGGGATAAGATATAAGTCCAAGGTATAGGATTAGGATTTGCAGGGGCGGATCTAGCTTTTTGCTAAGGGGGGGGTTTGACCAAAATAATGACGATGCGGAGCATCGTCCACGAGCCGCGAAGCGGCGAGCCGATTTTTTTGTGGGCGTTTATTTGAACCCCGTAAGTGATGTTTTCCTGGCATCTATTAACACAATGGAGACCATAAAAAGCAGTGCATGATAACGTCTTTTTAAATCAAGTAACAGTTAAATAAAATAATGACGATGCGGAGCATCGTCCACGAGCCGCGAAGCGGCGAGCCGATTTTTTTGGGGGTGTTTATTTGAACCCCGTAAGTGATGTTTTCCTGGCATCTATTAACACAATGGAGACCATAAAAAGCAGTGCATGATAACGTCTTTTTAAATCAAGTAACAGTTAAATACACAGTTATATCCAGAGTTATCATGTGTGTGGTTAAGTTACCAGATGAGTTGAATATCTTCTCACAATATTTGCACTTGAAAGGGTTTCTCTCCAGCGTGCGTTCTTTTTTCTTTCTTTTTTTCTTTTTTTTCTCTTTTTTTTTCCCTTTTTTTTTTTTTTTTTGGGCCGCCCAAGGGGGGGGTTTAAACCCCCTAAACCCCCCCCCCCCGTAGATCCGCGCCTGGGATTTGGGATAATCAAAAGTAAGGTTAAAGTGTTTGGCACAGGGTTGAAGGTACGAATTTGATTAGTGAAGGATTTTGACCGTGGAGTAAAATTGTCCCCGATGCAACGTTTCGGTCACCCTTTGGCCTCCTTCCCTTCTGGTTTTTCTTTGAATTTGCATAATAGAAGCTATTGGCAACATGGAATAATGAACATTTCTCTAATAACCAATGTAACTGGATTTCTTTAGCAACGTACAGTAAAGTCCAGATCAAAGTGCGGAGCATAGGTTTATCAATGCAATGTGAAGTTTATGTACGTAGGCCAGTTATAACGTCCCCTTTACAAAATATAACCTAACAAAAAAATAGGATAGTACTATCATATTCACATTCCTACCTTCTCTACATGTGCTTCTTCTTTCCTAGCTTATTGATCAGTTGCCCAAGTCTATTTGATATCTTTCACAAAAAGTACATTTTACTCTTTCGACCGACAGACATAACACCACCAGTGCTGACATGCCCATTGGATCGGGAAATAGTTGCTGAGGAAGGGACGGTCTACGGAAACGTGCCATGGGATGAATGGGAACCACTCATGGTAAATGCATAACCACTATTTAAAGCCCCATTGCACTACGTATAGCTACTTGCGCCCTCTATATAGCACACAATGCCTAATCGGTGACCATTGGTCCCCCATGATCCTCTTTTTCTTATGTTAAGTGAGAGCTGATTTGACCTTGCAGGGTGGTCTAATCCCTCCAGTAAACTAGTACAGATGGGCTTTAAGGGAAATATTTCGTCCTGTACCGGTATACTTTTGACATATTGAGGATATTAGTTCTTGTATGTTAAAGGGAGTGTAGACTGACGGGACTACATGTGTTTCCCGTTGCCTGACTCGGGGCCAATCGGGTATAATACGACGTCGGGTGCCTAAATCGAAAGCTCGCTAACGACTACGGACGACGCGACCGCAGCAATCACGTGAGTCCAACATACGCGAAACCGTAGCGTGAGGAGAACTTCGGTCTGTTTCGCGAACGCTGACCCTGTAGAGATTAAGTCGCTGACTAATAATCAAGTCCATTTGTTTAATGTGACCTAAAGTGTGCCATATCATTAATTTTGTATTATTTTGTCGATAGGCGATTGATGGTGATTTGGAGATTGAATCCCATCTAGTGAGTATAGGTTCAGTCCAGTTGACCACCTCTCCCACAAGCCTCGTAGAGGGCGCCCACCAGATCACCTATGGTGTCTTCGACCCTGCAGGGAATGAGCAGACTTGTTCATTTGCTGTGACGACACGAGGTAAGCTATCTGAAACCCTCTTCACCGAGTAATAACACTGACGAAAGGACAAACCATTGAAATTAAATATTGCTTAAATGAAAGGAATAATTTTGTTAAGATTCTCAATCTTTCCAATCTGATTCTTATTCATGCTTCATGAAAACTAAGCTTGCAAATAAAATCATCAGGGGTTGGGTTGATTTTCTTTAAATTGGCCGAAAAGAAATGATCCGAGATTGTTGATAGGCTAACCTGTACTGACAATATTGACCATTTGACAGTATGACATAGAGGATTGCAAATAGTGTTCGATTTTCATTTTTTTTAATTTTTAAAGTTGATTTCAACATTACGCAGATAAACAGCTATTTTAGAATCGGGAAACGTTACAATGAACGATGTTCTGTTCTTTCTGAAAGTGATCAGATGCCCCGGTCTACCCGTTCCTGAGCATGGCAGTATTCACCTAGGTTCTGGAGGAGGAGACTGCGTAGGGGGCGCTGTCTATGGATCATCCTGCGAGTATGGATGCGACGTCGGATACCAGCTTTCCGCAGGGAATGGCAACTTTTCCAGGAACTGTCTCCGCAACAGTTCAATTGATCTGGTTGGATATTGGGACGCTGATCAACCAACTTGTCTAAGTAAATAATTTAGGGAATATATTTCAAAATTATTACAAGTGATAACAAAACTGTCCATTATTTAAAATGAAGACAAAACTATCATTACATTTAAGCAAACCATTGGTTACATTATCGTATCGATTAACCGTAAATGCAAAGTAATCATGGCCCTTGATTGATTTGATTTCATAATTCCTTGAATCTCGAATTCCAGTCAAAAACTGCACTCTCCCCGTTGTGATGAATGTTCATAGCTCCGACTGCGCCCTCACCACAGCAGTTGGATACGGTACAAACTGCGAGTTCGAGTGTGACCGAGGATATATCACTCCAATCAATGTAGATCATGTTAACCGCAGCTGCCAGGCAGACTCAACATGGGGCGGCAGTGACTTTAACTGCAGCGGTAAGGGCAGGATTCTTGTCGATAAGTATTTTGTTGTTTTCTCTATTTATTTCTTTTCGTTTCTTTACTTCATATTTATTTTACACCAGTTTTCTCGTTCTATACCCCTGTCTAAATTTCATATGGGACTCCACCGTGTCTACGCCTCTTTCGAGGTTCAATAGTGTAAACCAATTGGTATCTCAAAAAAAAAAAAAAATTACAATGTATTACAACCAAAACTTAAAGTTCCTTAGCATTTTACTATTATCTTTGAGATATTAGTGCTGCCATTACCCAACCGACACTTTTAGCACAAAGGTCCTTTCATCTTCTTACCGCTGATATAGTTGTGATCACGTGTCCTGCTCAACTCTCATTGGACTTTGGTCGGGTGGTACCCCCTGAATGCTCTAACAGCACGGATGTGACGTTCGATACCGAGTGCGAGTACTCCTGTGGTAGCGGTTTCCTTTTACATGGACCGAGCAACATCAGGTGTAACCCTGATGGCAGTTGGAACGACCTACGACAACCCTACTGCGAAGGTGACAACAATCTTGTTCAAAACATATTTGACAGCCATTAACACTTTTATATTTTGATGATATTCAGTGTTGCTATTTAAGCTTATCTAACAATATATGTAATTAATAAAGGATAACAAATTAATGAAATGAAATCAAAAGCATTCAAAAATAAATATATATCATTGTTAGTCAAAGGCTTTGGCTGATTTTCGGATTTCTTGGGATGAAAAAGGGAGTGGGGCCATCGGTCGATTCACAAGATCAATATTTACATGTGTGGGTGTACATATGTGTACAAGAAATATGCTGAGGGGGGGGGGGGAGGGGCACACTAAAAATGATATAAAGCTCGAATTCCCTGAAACTTAGTTGAAGGTAAAAAACTGTTTAAATACATTTTCTAGATTCATAAGACCCATAATTATGCACGAATAAGGATTCTAATGCTCACACACCTTTAAAGAGGTTGAATCGTGTTTGAAGTTTGAAGTTTGTTTATTCCACATTTTACATTAAAAAAACAGTTTAATTTCGTTTATTTTTTATATACAGGCGTAGAAGAGAGGAGATTTCACGCAAGAAAAATATAACAAAATAAAAGATTTCAAATCAAGTATAATGTACGGACTAAAATGCCTTAATATAAAGCATAGCTTGATTCAATTTCATGCTCCTCATATTTCTTCCAAGTAGGATACGAGTAGTAATATTTGACGCAATTATAATGTTATATGTCAAAGGTCAGCGACTATAAGTTCACCGGTGATATACCTTTCTCATGTAAAAAATAAAAATCCAAAATACTTGCGCATATAAATTATTAATCCATTTTCATTGTGTTGGTCACAGATATTCAAAATCCAATCTTTAGTGCCCCCTGTCCTGTACATGTACGGGTGGATTCTGGGCGAGGTACGACGTATGCCAATGTGACCCTGGTGCAGCCAGAAGCTCAGGATAACTCTGGCAATGTGAACGTCTCAAGGTTGGTGCTGAGCGGAACGCATGAGAGGGGTATTATGTAAATAGGATGATTAGGGGGTTCCATTATGAAAAATGAAGAGAAAGAAAATCGATGTTGATGAATATCGCATCTCTCATTATCCCCTCACTGCGCAAGTACTGTACATTTATTCACGGCTAACAAAATAACAAACAACCAAATTTGCGTTTATGTCGTGGCTTTATTAACATTTTGAGATGGACGCTTATTTTGCACATTTTGATTTTCTGTGTGTCATAACAAAATAACACAGATATATTGAATCATAAAAAATGCTTACAAATGCAATGCTAGGCCCCCCGCCTATGAAATCGAGTGATGCCTAGGCTAAACTTATATACATTAAGTCATTATATCAGCCCCCCGCCTATAAAATCGAGTGATGCCTAAAGTTATGCTAGGACCCCCGCCTATGAAATCGAGTGATGCCTAGGCTAAACTTATATACATTAAGTCATTATATCGGCCCCCCGCCTATAAAATCGAGTGATGCCTAAAGTTATAGAATATAGATGTATATATATACCAGCCTCTCCGCCTGTAAGATCGGATGATGCTTACAAATGCTAGGCCCCCCGCCTATGAAATCGAGTGATGGCTAGGCTAAACTTATATACATTAAGTCATTATATCAGCCCCCCGCCTATAAAATCGAGTGATGCCTAAAGTTATGCTAGGACCCCCGCCTATGAAATCGAGTGATGCCTAGGCTAAACTTATATACATTAAGTCATTATATCGGCCCCCCGCCTATAAAATCGAGTGATGCCTAAAGTTATAGAATATAGATGTATATATATACCAGCCTCTCCGCCTGTAAGATCGGATGATGCCTAAGATTAAAGCGTGACACCCTGAGTTTGAAAATGTGTAGGTACAACTAGGTCCCCCCGCATTCAAATCGAATGGGGGCCGGAAAACTAAGAATTAACATGCGAACAAATTCGACTGAATATACATTGGCAACCCCCTCGCATGTAAAAATTGAGTGGGGTCGAAAATTATCGGATGACAATTATTGATCAATAAACTTATCAGTACCATGTGATTAGTGATTTACCCATACAAAACCGGGTAGGGGCGAAACCCAATGGGAAAAATTCCCCTACGGCCCACTTTCTTTGTGCACGACGCAAGTTGATGTGCGACCAGGCCAAATGCCCCCGGCTCTGCATTAACTTCATAAATCACTGACCAATTTATTACATAAACCCTATCCGTACCTTTCATACCTGAAACCCTAAATCCTTTCCGTACTAATACGTATACCTTGATAGATAGATAGATAGATAATGGTTTTATTGAGAATAAAAGAGCAACAATGCATCGCGGCCTACAAGGCCGAATTGGGCAATGTTTTACAAATGTAAATTACAGTACATAAAAACATTCATATAAAATAACCTCAAATTATGAACTAAACTTGAATGAGTAGATTGGCTACTTCGAACCACCAAGCAATACTTAATTTATGCCACTAATATACTAAAAATACTTTTATTGGTGGAGATAATGGGGGAGGTGGTGGGAATGTTTTAGACTCCGTAAATTTTTCTTCTTGTCCATTCAAAATGAAAGCCATAACTAGAATGAAAGCCCCTTCGTGCTATTTTTAATTTGCTGGCGGTGTTTTCCGCGCTTGCTTGATAAGCGTACATACGCTTGTACATTTCCTTCCAATGTAATACAAAGTATTACATTTCCTAGCGCGTGAATTTCCCTCAAAAATGTAAACAACCTCTTGACCTACATTTTGTCAGCCTGTCAATAAACCATTTTAAATCGTTGTCTACTCTTTAAATTTTATTATTCACGGCTAACAAAATAACAAACAACCAAATTTGCGTTTATGTCGTGGCTTTATTAACATTTTGAGATGGACGCTTATTTTGCACATTTTGATTTTCTGTGTGTCATAACAAAATAACACAGATATATTGAATCATAAAAAATGCTTACAAATGCAATGCTAGGCCCCCCGCCTATGAAATCGAGTGATGCCTAGGCTAAACTTATATACATTAAGTCATTATATCAGCCCCCCGCCTATAAAATCGAGTGATGCCTAAAGTTATGCTAGGACCCCCGCCTATGAAATCGAGTGATGCCTAGGCTAAACTTATATACATTAAGTCATTATATCGGCCCCCCGCCTATAAAATCGAGTGATGCCTAAAGTTATAGAATATAGATGTATATATATACCAGCCTCTCCGCCTGTAAGATCGGATGATGCTTACAAATGCTAGGCCCCCCGCCTATGAAATCGAGTGATGCCTAGGCTAAACTTATATACATTAAGTCATTATATCAGCCCCCCGCCTATAAAATCGAGTGATGCCTAAAGTTATGCTAGGACCCCCGCCTATGAAATCGAGTGATGCCTAGGCTAAACTTATATACATTAAGTCATTATATCGGCCCCCCGCCTATAAAATCGAGTGATGCCTAAAGTTATAGAATATAGATGTATATATATACCAGCCTCTCCGCCTGTAAGATCGGATGATGCCTAAGATTAAAGCGTGACACCCTGAGTTTGAAAATGTGTAGGTACAACTAGGTCCCCCCGCATTCAAATCGAATGGGGGCCGGAAAACTAAGAATTAACATGCGAACAAATTCGACTGAATATACATTGGCAACCCCCTCGCATGTAAAAATTGAGTGGGGTCGAAAATTATCGGATGACAATTATTGATCAATAAACTTATCAGTACCATGTGATTAGTGATTTGGAGGCATAATTTGACAAATTACCGCCAAACGAGAATATATTTATATATGATCGGCCGCCAAATCACAACGTTGTCATCAAACGATTTTTGTGCACTAAGGGAATATCTATGCCTAACTATTTACACTTTGGTGGAATTAACATTTCAATTGGCCAAATTAACCAATGTACATGTACAAGCATGTACTTTTTCGCCCTTAAGCTAATTTATAACCCTATAACAGACTACAGAGTATCGTAATAAACTTATCTCTACAACACCGGCACGTCATTATGCCTAATTCATTCCCCTCAAAGAAGTGACTAAACCGTTAATGCCCATTTCGAAATGAAGCATTCGCAAAACTGGTCAATTACCAATGTCCACCTAAACTTGCCCCATATAACCATTATTTACTCTCCACAACTTTGTTACTCCCAGAATAAGGCACTCTTATCCCAACAACAAAAACATGATCTTGCGGTGCCGGACTCAAACGAGTCATTATCTCTACAACACCGGCACATCATTATGCCTAATTCATTCCCCTCAAAGAAGTGACTAAACCGTTAATGCCCATTTCGAAATGAAGCATTTGCAAAACTGGTCATTTACCAATGTCCACCTAAACCTGCCCCATAATAACCATTATTTACTCTCCACAACTTTGTTACTCCCAAAATAAGGCACTCTTATCCCAACAACAAAAACATGATCTTGCGGTGCCGGACTCAAACTTTTTTGCGGGATTTACTTTGCTACCCGAACAGACTTAAACATTGAAATATAAAAACGCTGAAATATAAGAACACTGAACTATAAGAACATTGAAATATAAGAACAACGTGTTTTGTAACATTATCATTGTTTAACTACTTGGATGAACCGAGATAGGACAGGCCCTCCTTCAGGTCAGTGATAAACCTGTCCAAACCCTCATTGGAGAGATGCAATCCGTCCGGCCTATATAAAGCCCTATCCTTATGCCTTATGTCGGGGTGTGAAATGGCCTTTCCCCCATTCCTGCCGGCCAAGGCGCGAGCGTATCGGTTCGTGGCCCTCCTTCTATCGTCTAATTTTTTCTGCTCTTCCGGACTACAGCATTTATATTCTACCCGTTCTAGAATGTCAGACCATATTATTGTCGTCTCAGTGTTCGATGTGATTAATCTGTTCACCGCATTCGCCATCGCCCTCTTCGAACATCCCTCTATGTCATTCGTGCCCACGTGTAACTCTAAAACGGTCGGCTTCGTCAGGCCACTGGTAATCGACTCTAGCCATGCGTTTGTTTGGTCCAAGCGAAGGCCCCGCTTTCCAGCCCAATGGATGACCGTCCCCAAATCCATATCGGCGCAGCCAGTCCGCTCCGCCCTGCGATGGGCCCAGAAAAGGATAGAGTCGCCTACTATCCATATTTGTTCTGTGGACAAAATAAGAAAAGAGGACTGGGCAGCATTTTGTATTCCAAAGAACATGCATTAATGTGAACTTGAAATCCCATTGTATTTTCTTGCTCTTGTTTTGCATGTGTGTTTGTTGTCTGCTTGACTTCGTTTTCATTTTCATGTTGTAGCACCATTATGATTATTATTGCTATTATTATTATTAGCTTATTTAACCTCTCGAGGCGAGGGACTTATTCATCTGTATATTAGACATATATTCATTCCTGTGTATGCGGCCTCACCCTTACATTATTGACCTCATCATTCACTCTGTTATATTTTGTACGTATACCTGGCGAATCAAATCAAATCAAATCAACCCCAACGGTACTTTGCAACATTGCTCATATTTAAACAACCATATCAATATATCTGCGATGCGCGGAGGAAGCCCATCGACCCATGTGCTGTATTTGGGCGTCCGAGCAGCCCGCCATAGCAGCGGTTGTAGCCGCACCTATACGAAAAGAATGGGAGGAAAACTTCGCCGCCAACATATCCCTGTATGACATGCATCTCTTCATCATGGCACTGAACTCATGCCTGGTGAGAGGAAGTGAACCATATGAGCAAAAGAAAGCCTCCCCACTTCCCGGGCGCATTTTCAAATATCTAAGGACCGCCTTTACGGGACAACTACCCGCCTCAATTTCGTGTATTGAAATGGTGCAACCGTTTCCCCTCGGATCAGTTTTCGATTCCCTTAAAGAGAGACTCACCCGACGATGTGGTGCACTGCCGGTGACTGGGCCACGTCCGTGAAACGCAGCATTCGATCCCGCCTATGCCGTGATGCCACTGTGTGATGTGCGACCAGGCCAAAATAATGATATGGACTCTCCTTTCTAATCAGGCCCAACGACAAAGGCCAGCCCAAAACCCGAGTATAATCCCGCTGGTCGCTCACGAGAAGAAATAATTCAGCGCTATATATCCAACTAATTCCAGTGCAGTGCTAACTTTAGTATTAATCCAAATCGTCTAATAATGTTTTAGACTCCGTAAATTTTTCTTCTTGTCCATTCAAAATGAAAGCCATAACTAGAATGAAAGCCCCTTCGTGCTATTTTTAATTTGCTGGCGGTGTTTTCCGCGCTTGCTTGATAAGCGTACATACGCTTGTACATTTCCTTCCAATGTAATACAAAGTATTACATTTCCTAGCGCGTGAATTTCCCTCAAAAATGTAAACAACCTCTTGACCTACATTTTGTCAGCCTGTCAATAAACCATTTTAAATCGTTGTCTACTCTTTAAATTTTATTAAAATCACATACCATGGACAAGAATTTATAGGAAACAAAAAACACAAAGGAAAAGAATCTCTTTCTTTTGGAAATCCATCCTGAGATCATCATGTGAAATTTAAATTAATCTATAAGGTTGTTACGAAAACAGTGTGGAAGCTTTGTAATATAAATGACATCATATACACACCGACCTACAGCACAATCGTGTTGTACTGCAAGAGTATCAGCTACATGATAAAAGAATTAAAGAAAAAGTTGTTACTTCAAGACAAAGGGGATGGTAGTTATTTATCTATCTTTATTAAATGTAGGCTTATGTCATTGGTATCATCATTATTCAGTGAGTAAACATTATGATATTCATATCGTTTCAATGTTAAATAATTACTCGGAGGACCCAGAACTGTAATCTAATTTGTGTTAACACTGGTATCTATCTAATTCATAGTATACTTACTTACTTACTGCCCATTATGCCTCCTGGCACATAGGGCAGCAACAAAAGTCTTCCACTCCTTCCGATCCTGGGCCAGTCTTTGGATTGTATCCCATGTGTGGTTCAGGTCTTTAATCTCTCCTTCCACAGTTCTTCGCCAAGTGGTTTTAGGACGTCCCCTCTTTCTTTTGCCTTCTGGTGTCCAGTGGAGGGCTGTTTGTGTGATGTCATCTCTGTCCTTTCTCATTACATGCCCGATCCATCTCCACCTTCTTCTCGTGATGATGCTCTCCATGCTGTCTTGATGGCATTGGGCATACAGTGCTTCATTTGAGATGGTGTTTGGCCAGAAAATGCGGCATATTCTTCTAAGACTCTTTGTGTGGAAGACTGATAGCTTGCTGAGGTCGTTTTTAGTCATTCTCCAACATTCAGAGCCGTACAGGAGAGTGGAAAGGACACAGCTCTGGTACAATTTTAGCTTGGTCTTGGTGCTGTACTGCTGCGATCTCCATATATTATTGAGCATTCTGAGTGCATTTCTGGCTTTATTCAGACGGTTCTTAATGTCTTTACCTGCACCTCCATCGTGCCTGACAGTGCTGCCCAGGTAAGTAAACTCCTCAGTTATAGGTAGGTCTTCCCCGTTTGCTTGAATTGGTAAAGGATCCGAGATGTTCAGGGTCATCACCTCTGTTTTCTTTTGGCTGATCTTCAAGCCAATTTGCTGGGCAAAATCACTGAGTCTGGATGTTTTTTCCTGCATATGCTGGTGGGTGTGTGAAAGTAGAGCGAGATCATCTGCAAAGTCGAGGTCCTCAAGTGTAGAAAAGAGGGTCCATCTTATGCCTCTTTTTTGGTCTTCAGTTGCCTGTCTCATCACCCAGTCTATGGCGATATTGAAGAGCAGTGCCGACATGACACACCCTTGCCTAACTCCAGTCTTCACTTGGAACTTATGGTTACTGTTTCCAACTCTGCATGTGAAATTGGTGTAAAAGCTCTTAATTACAAGAACTAGCTGCTCTGGTATCCCATATTTGCGTAGTATTTTCCAAAGGCTGTCTCGGTGGATGCTATCGAATGCTTTTTCAAAGTCAACAAAATTAATATAAAGTTTTCTCTGCCATTCTGTGCATTGCTCTATGATGTTACGAAGTGCAAATATCTGGTCAGTGCACCCTTTTCCCTTCCGAAAACCTGCCTGTTCCCTTCTGAGATTTTGGTCAACAGCATCTATGATACGTGTAATGATTATCTTTGCCAATATTTTGCTTGGTATTGACAATAGAGTGATGCCACGCCAGTTATTGCAGTTTTTTTGGGATCCCTTCTTTGGTAATTTTATGATAACTCCCTCTGACCAATCGCCAGGAACTGCCTTCCTTTCCCATATAGCTGTGAAGAGTGGCAAAAGAATTTTTGCTGCTAATTCTGGGTCCACCTTAAAAAGTTCTGCGTTGAGATTGTCAGAGCCAGGGGCTTTACCATTTTTTAGTGATTTAATTGCAGCTATTACTTCTTCTTTAGTTGGTGGTATGCTGCTGACATCCAAGTCCACCTCTGCCTCTTGTATGTCAGCCTCTACTGTCGGTGGTGGTCTATTCAATACCTCGTTAAAGTGCTCGGCCCATCTAGCTTCCTGTTCTGCTTCTGTTGTAAGAAGCCTCCCCTGTTTGTCTTCAATAGGTGAATTTGTGGTTCCTCTATACTTGCCACTGATTATTTTAGTAATTTTATATACCTTTCCTTGTTCTCCTTTAATGGCTGCTTCCTCTGCCTGATTTGCAAGGTCTTCAACAAAGGCACGTTTGTCTGCTCTTGTCTTCGTCTTTACTGCCTTGTTTGCCTCTCGGTACTGAAGCTTATACCTTTCTTTCAGTCTGACTGATTTTGCTTCCATGGCTTGTTTCTTCGCTCTCCTCCGTTTATCTATGGCTTGCCAAGTATCATCAGTTATCCACTCTTTCTTTTACTTCTTTTTGACTCCTAGACATGATTCACTAGTTTTCAAGTAGGCTGTCTTAACCTGTTCCCAGTTGGTGTTGACGTTATCTGTGTCAGCATCCATATTTGGTTGATTGTCAGTTTCTAGTTCCGATAATATCTGGAATCTATTCTTAAGCTGCAATACGAAAGAGCTCTTCACTCTAGGATCTCGCAGCTTGTCAACATCGAGTCGTTGTTGTCCTGCCTTCCTAGTACCGGTTTTCCTGAGTTTTACTTTGACTACTGCCATTACAAGATGGTGGTCGCTATTGACATCTGCTCCCCGCATCACTCTGACATCGAAAAGTGAGTGTCTCCATGTGCCATTAATCATCAGGTGGTCAATTTGGTTCTTATCTCGTCCGTTTGGAGAGTTCCATGTGAGCTTGTGGATGTCTTTATGTGGGAAGAGAGTCCCGCCTATAACAAGGTCATAAGTAGAGCAGAATTCAAGAAGTTTTTCTCCATTCTCATTCATGACTCCACATCCCTGTCTTCCCATTGCCCTGTCGTAGCCTGTGTCGTCGTTCCCAACTTTTGCATTCATGTCTCCCATCACTATCTTCATGTCATGCCCTGGTGTATTGTTCAACTCAGCTTGTAATTGGTCATAAAACTCGTCTTTAGCTTCATCGTCACTGTCATTAGTTGGAGCGTAGCACTGGATGATAGTTGTGTTAATCTGTTTCCCTTTCAGCCTTATCTTCATGAGCCTGCTATTAATAGGTTTCACCTCCATCAGGCACTTTTCTACACCTTTCTTCAGAATGATGGCTACTCCCTCTGAATGGTGGTTGTCATCTCTTCCTGAGTATAGCACTGTCTCACCTGTGCTGGTTTTGATACTTCCTGATCCCGTCCATCTACTTTCACTAACTCCCAGAATGTGTAAGTTGTATCGCCTCATCTCTGCTGTTACTTGAGCAAGTTTTCCTGCCTCATACATTGTACGTACATTCCAAAATCCTATCTTAGTTTTACATTTGGCGTTCAGCACTTCCACCTTCCTGTCAGTGGCTTCCTTTCGGCTTTCACCACTGCCATTCATAAAAGTATCATGTGATACACCTGGAAGCCCATCACGCCGGGTAGTTTTAGTTTCTTTTGTTGCTGTTTCCGTAACAATGTTTTATTTTTACAGGTCAGGGTTGTCAACCCGGAGCCCAACCCCCAACCTGGACGACCAGGGATCACGTTTTGTCTAGTATACCTGTATATATATATATTCACGATTTTCTTGGATAAACTTTGAATTCAGAATCGGAACAAAAGATACGATCTTCCACGAAGGTGCGACGACCGCTTCTTATCTTGCTTCGGATGCCTCAGGAAATGAAGCAAGATGTGACGTCATCGTGACAGTTACAGGTACAAAGATAATGAAACGGTACATTATCATGCAGTTCGCAAAACTGATAGATCTAATAATCGGAACTTAAAGGAAATGTTATGATGGGAATTCCCTGAATTCTTGATTTTTGTTTGACACGATTACAAAGATGTCCATGTTAACTATTCTATGCAAGTTCACAAGCTCTAGTGTACCTTGTTTTCAAATATGAGTTCATGACCACCACCTCTTACATAACCCGAACATATTCATACATAACTTTATTAATTCATCTTCATGGTAATCATATTCAACATTCAATCAGAGAATGATCATAAATAACCCAGGGCCGAGGTTTACAAATGAAAGTTTAAGTTCCTCAGGGTATCAAACATGTAATTAGTACATACAAATGTGCTGGGAAAAACTGATACAGACATAGATAATTACTTACGTGTAAAATATTTCGAACATGCTAAGTAAAACGAATAGTTAAAAGCGTGATTCTTAAGAAATTGACTCAAGGAGATAAAGAACATGGTTGGCATAATTGTAAAATGATATGGTAACTGGATATAAAGATACGTACGATTTGGAGGTTGAATTATATAATAATAAGTCATCGATTATTTTGATAAGTGGATCGACAAGATTCGACATACTAATGTACAATAAGAATCCTAAATCGTAATAGAGTGGATTTCTTGAAAGGTTTAGCAATCATGTTTTATCATTATAAAAGAAAATCCATTTTCACAACTTGTTCAATTTCAGCGTCGTTCGTATTTTTGTTTGTTTTTTGCAAATTGTTTCTGGTATTGTATTATCCTCATATATATACCCTAGGCCTAAACACCTCAAAAAGTAATTTCACGGATCAAGATACAAATAAGAGTAATTTTTTCATAAATATATCAGGTTGTCATATATTACATTACCTCATTTTCTTTCTCTCTTTTTTCCCTTTCAGTCTACAGATGCCCAACGCCCAAAGCTCCAGTAGAGGGCTTCGTGACAAATTGCTCCAAATTATTCTATGGTAGCGCGTGCTCCTTTGGATGTAACATAGGTTATGACCTCATCGGAAGTGAAACACTGACCTGTGATTTGACGCAAGGAGGGATGGGACCAAACGCAACTTGGAACGAACATTCACCGACATGTCAAAGTAATGTTTTATCTTACCGTGTCATGTATTTGTATTTTGTTTTCTAGTATAATTGTTTACACCTGATTTTTTTTATTAATTTTTATTACAACACTAAATCGATATACCTTGTTACCACGGTTGATTTATGTGTTAAACCTGGTATTGTTTTCTGTAAAGAATGAAACACATTCAGTGATAACTTGACATGATTTTGTTACAGAAAAAAAGAGTTACTATATGAATAGTAATATGCACGATGATTTACACCAACAAAAGAGGATAAGAATCAACATGACACATAAATGTATAAGCTTATATACATCAAACATCGCCACCTGAAACGATTAGAAACAATGCTATACTTGATTTTCATTCAATTCAAGTGACATTTTAAACTATTTTTTTCAATGTCGAGTCATTAATAGCATGAAATACAAGGTTCATCAAAGTACTACTTATAATGAACCTTGTATTTTTGAAGATTTCTCAAGCTTCGTTTAAGAGTCTAAACTCTTTTTGAATGACCCTTACACACTTTCATTAGAGGTCCGTGTTCAAAGGTAGCTTTGAATCTAAGAAGTATCACTTAATCTGACAGCATTAGGCGAATCTGACTGCCCAACGCTCCTGCCCAAAGCGATTGACGCCATTTTGTTCATACATTCTAAATATTACATTATTCAAACATTTAGTAATATAGTTAATATGAGAAGGGCACTAAAGGAAATAAACGTTACATTAGATTGAATTCCTTTATATGAACATAGTTCGAACTTGTGTTGCTGTCCGATTGCAACCTCCTGCTGCTAAGGCCGGCTGTGACAAGAACCCACCGCTTACAGAAGACTATGGTACAGTTTGCACCTTCACATGCCCGTACGGATTCCGGGGTATTGGAGACAGTCGCTCCAGATGTGACGAGAATGGAAATTGGAGCAGTACTAATTTTACGTGTGAACGTAAGAACTTGGCGGATTTTTGTTGTTGCTTTAATGCCGAATTGAGCTGATGGACGGTATAGAAAGGGGTAGGAAATAAGTTATGAATCGATAATTACGAGAAGTATGTATGTGGCCTTTACCTCTTTGCTCCCCCTTTTCACTAAACTTAAGGAACGAAGGAAACCTATGTCATTTCAAAAGTAAAATTTACAATACATATACGATTTACCATAGGCATACTTCTTTCATATGCAAAACAAACTATAATACTAACTTTCAGTTTATTTTTTAACTAGTTTTTTAGTGAAACGATGCATGGATGAATCACTTGTAATGAATAATTCGTAATTTCATACGTCAGCTTTGATAACGAAGATGCATCGGAATATATCCTTATTTCGGCCTAATTTATTATTGGCCCTTCTTCTTTGTAACTATACCAGGAACCCCTTGCCTACCCCTAAGTGCTCCAACAGGGATGACCATTACCCCTAGCTCTTGTACCACGGATCCTAGATACGGTGATACCTGTACCCTTCAATGCTCCAGATCAGGCTTTGAGGTCTATCCCCAGAGCTCATCAAGTGTAACATGCTCGGGTAATGAAAGGTGGAACAAGAACATCCTCTCTACATCATGCAAAGGTAACTTCCATTCACCAAATTGATGATCAGACAAAGTCATGAGCGACCTGGTTTTAGGTTGGTTTTGGGTCAGCGGTTGGACGAGGTATGGCGTCGGCTCGCTATTTATAAGGACCGCAATTTATAGAAGACCGCTATTCATTTAGTCGGGCGTTATGGATAGCGGTCTAGATGAATATCTATCTATCTATCTATCTATCAGGCTATAGTTCATCCAGACGTTGGACAAAGCCCTCCTCATGAAATTTCCATTCTCTTCTGTCTCTAGCTGTCCTGGTCCAATGAATATGGTTCTAGATGAATATGGTTCCTTATTAATGGCGGTCCTTATGAATAGTGAGGTCAATTGTCTATGGTTTCCTCGCTATTTATAGGGGCCGCTTTTCATTAAGGATCGATGTTTCATTTTGTCACGCGTTATGTATGGATAGTGCTCCTTATGAATAATGGTTCTTATTTAAAAAAAGTTCCTTGAACCCTAGGTATTATGTTCGGTCGAGGATTAGGATTAGTGAAGTTAGAAATTTAGCCAGTGTAGGGTCTAGTGTCATGAACTTGGAGCAAGTGTTGCCGGAGGACGAGGCCCAAGTTGTCTTCCGGAATGGGCAAGTCAATCATATGTTGTCCATTAATGATCTTACCTCAAAGATATTACAATTCGTTAAGGCTACAAAGGTTATAAACGACCCTTGTGTAGTATAACCAATAATATTTCTTTTTTATGATTCAGATGTAGAACCGCCAGTCTTCACACAGTGTCCGAACGATTTTGTTAGGCACCCTGGCCGCAGTTCTACTTCTGCCTTCGTCTCGTGGACAGTAGCTGCTACAGGCAATGATGCTATTGGTCCAACAGTATCATGTGACCATCCTTCGAATGTCAGCATGCCCTTGGGTCAACATCCGGTGACATGTATAGCCTCTGATCGAAGTGGTAACATCGAAGATTGTTCGTTCACCGTTACCGTAGAAGGTTAGGACAACGCAGTATCACTTTATCATCTCTGACCATCTCTACTTAGATTGATTGATAAGAAATTAGTTACATTCAAGATGCTCGCTGACCATGGTGCATCTACATATGTCGGTATCTAATTATGTTTAGGTAGGCCTATATCGAAAGACTATTGGGGACAAAAAAATGGAAAATTGTCGGCCCTACTATTAATTGGCTGTACATTGACTTGATCGACTCGAATTCTTTTTTACTCCATAGTTCGACAATGCAAACCATTGGTACAACCTGCTTTTGGCACCCTGAACGGATCATGTGACACCGTCTATGGTTCTTCATGTCACGTGACCTGTATCCCCGGTTATCACTTGAACGGTTCAAGTTCGGCATCTTGTGAATTTAACGGCACCGATATGTATTGGATGTGGGACGTGGAACCGCACTGCCAAGGTTTGTACCTCGAATTTATTGACCAGTTAATGGTCAGCATAATGGTAAAAGAACCAATATGAAATAAACCTTTTAAGCTGGGAGAGGTCACTCTTATTAGGTATACCCACTCCGAAAGTTATTATTGATTTTTGCTCCACTATTGCATGGTTCGGATTAGTTTATGTCCCGACGATTGTTATAACCATTGTAAGGTACGGTAATACACACTATGCCACGTGGGAATTCCAGAAGTATTACAGCATTGGAGGACAAAATTTCACCAACTCCTCAGCATCCATTAAAAGTATGACAAAATAAAGGAACTATATCAAGTGATCGGAAGGGAAATTGTGCTTGTGTATAGGAACATCATGGAGACAATTATTACCAGCTCATTGTATTTAAAAAAAAACTTTCTTGAGTATTGCATCATGGTAAAGTAGTTAAATCACATAACTACACGAAATCGACGATGATCGATTTATTTTTGGAAATTCTACAGCTAACTGGTGCCCTCCCGTCGCCCTACCCTCCATGCTGGCTGTGTATCCAGACTCTTGTTCTCGGGATGCCAGGGTAGCGGTTGGTACTATCTGTACTTGTTACTGTACTGGCGGTCTGAGCTTGGTCGGTAATGACACGACTGTGACATGCCTCATAGACGGTCAGTGGGATCGACGGATAGATGTAGGAGCGATGACGTGTAAAGGTGAAGACTTTTCTTCCTAGATAGAAATTTGTAGTACAATAATGATGCGAAATTCGACAGATTGTACCAATTGAATTCAGCCTCAAAAGAATAGAGAAAGAACCACATAAATAAAAAGTGCATTCATACATAAATACACCTAACTAACAAACGCACGAACGAATGAATAAATCAAATAAATAAATAAATAGATAAGTAAATACATAAATAAACAAATTCTCAGTATGTCAGGGATGTTAAAATGGAAACAAACCAGGACCTGTGATATTGTTTTCCCTATCTGTAAAAGAATCATGTAATCTGTTGCTATTATCTTTTCGAAAATACATTATCGATGAGGAATATCTACAACAGACATTTGAACCGATTTTTGTCTTGCAGATAAAACACCTCCAGTGATCACATCCTGTCCTGGTGTCGTCCATACCGTGCGCACTCAATACTGGGGCGTTGAAGTCACCTTTGACCTTCCGACAGCCCAAGACACCGTCGATTCTCATCTCGAAGTCGTGACTGACCCGGCTGATTTAGAATCCCCTTATAATTTCACCTCCAATACTGCATGCAGATACACCTTTGTCGACGACTCCGGGAATAAAGCTACATGTGTCTTTAACGTCGCCATTGAAGGTATCAAGAGCAAGATCGCAACGATTTTTCAAAAAAATCAACCTAGGGCAATTTAACAAAGAATCCGAACACCACTTTCATGACATATACAATAGGGTATTGTAATAGCCCTTGAGCTTATTTTTTCCCCCAAACTTTTGTAATATGAGCAAGCTCGTCATTTGCCTTTAATGTAGAATTAAAGATGGGTTGTCGAGAGTGTTTCCGGTGGTAAAGATGGTGATACTCTGTATGTATTGTATATGTTTTTTATGAAGAATGAAATAAATACCATACCATACCATACCATGACGATCATGATGATGGTGGCCTCTTGAATAGCGCATGTATCCTCCACAGCTAGACAGTCATGGCGCATCATTTCTCTAGACTGTCTCACAAAATTCACTTTTGTCATTGTGTGAATTAACAAAATGATTTAATGTTTTTTATGCCATGGTTCTCTACATTGGTGCTATTATTGTTGTGATTGTGTCGCAGTAGTGAACGGATAGCGCTTAAGAGTCGAAATAACGGTGATTTGTGACTCACAATACTCCTTTAACAGAAGATACAATCGTCGGTTAGAAATTAATGAAGTTTTAGCGGATTATAAGTATTAGTAAAGTCACCGTGCAATTTTTCGTTGTCCAAAGGGCAAGACTAAAGGTTACAACCCGTCCTCAAGAACAGACATATAACGGTTGAATAGATTATAATAGATTTTAACAAGATGTTGAACAGCTAGTAAAATTGCAAGTGTGACATCAACATCTTAGTTTTCTGCGAGACATATTTGGCATTTATAGCAAGCGAATGTAACATCGACACACTGTAACCAACGTAACATTTCAACATCAACAACTTGACTTTATAAATGGAAATGCGACCTCCATATTTCGACCACCCTTTTCCGACAGAATTGTTACTTAAAACTGGCATAGTTGGGGGTGTTGTGAGTGTGACGTCAGAACGCACGACAGGGTCATCAACGTAAAACGCTTGATGCTAGTTATACTTTTGTTTGATTGGCTGCTTCTTTCCACATTCCAAGCAAAAATTAATCGTGAATCAAATTATATAATGACATGAAAGATTGTTCTGTAAACTATCAAATACATAAATGGAAAGTGAACCTAGTATCTAAAAGCTGGGCTTGTTGCGTGTAGGTTCACTGAATTAAATTGCTGACTTAAAATTCAGAAAAAACAGAATACATAAGTATACAGTGCGTCCCAGAAAAAACGAAACCGAGAACTATCGGTGTTTAATCATAACTTAATCACAATTATAATTAAGATCAGCCATGCATCAGGTCTTTCGTCTTCTTTGTGCATGGCTGATCGTCAACGAAATGGAGTTAAGTATTTTGTCATCTCTGTTCGTTGCTACGGTAGGCAGCCAATGAAAACGCACTCGGTTGATCAAATTATGGAAATGCAAGCCTTACTTTAAACAAACAGAACTTTGTTATTCCGCTCATTTTTCCTGATTGAGGTGTCATTTGAAAGGGCAGAAATTGAACTTTCTAGAAATGTGATTTTATTTTTAAAATTCAGATACCGCCCGCCAAATGACTTTTTGGTTTCCTCTCTTCAAATTGCTTTTAATCACTCATGTGAAATATGACTCATATGAGTTGCATCAAATGAAAGAAGAGGATCTAAGCTTTCCAAATATGTGTCATTTATTAATTATAATTGTGATTAAGTTATGATAAAACATCGATAATTTTCGATTTCGTTTTTTTCTGGGACGCACTGTACACTATACACTGCGACCAAACCCTTGCATTTCTTATATCAATTAAAAGACTTAATACTTCATATATATTTTCGTGATCCTTATTTTTTTCTCTCCAGATTTGGTAGAACCTACCTTTGTGTACTGTCCTCCTGATCAGAACATAACAACTAGCCAGCAGATGACATTGGTCAGTTGGGACGAGCCCATAGTTCAGGATATCCCCGGGGATGACGTATTGATCACGTGTAACTACGACACCAATCAGGTGAAGTTACCCTGGGGAGAAAATGAAATTGTCTACAAAGACACAAACTTGAATAATGCATTTCAGAAGGAGTGCAAGTTCATAATCTTTATCGAACGTAAGTACTGATGCTGTAAAGGTATAGGTCATTTTGCATCATTTCGCATTAGTTCAGGCGCCAGCTACTTACAACTGAAATAATATGTAAGAGCTAGATGCCATGCTTACATTACAGTTTAAATCACAGTAAAATTGTTTTACTTTATATGTTTACTTTTATTGAACAAAGTTTAGTGACATAGTCTTTTTGAATAACTAATATAAAAATGATACGCAATACCGGGGAAATAAACCAAATGAACTAAAGTTACAAAATTCAGCAATGTTTATCGATAATATTCGTTTAAATAAGGAGGGACTTGATCAAACCTTTTCCTACTTCTCGTTTTTTTACAAGCTTTCCCATGCATAGAACTTCACCCTCCCCAGCATGGGGCCTTGTCGTGTGATACTTGGCTGTTCAGCCGCTATTGCAGCGTGTCGTGCGATGAGACCTTCGATATACCACGTTCGAGTTCTTTACACCAACCTACAACGCTTTATGTCTGCGGTACGTCTGGTTTGTGGACTCCACATGCATACGTTGCTGACTGTTCCCGTGAGTGTTTGTTCTGTTAGATGGTGTTGTCAACAATATCGTTTTATATAAATTAGGTATATTTGTTAGAGAGCATCCCGGGTTGAGGAGCTATCTCACGACTCTCAATACTATTGCCATATCTAACAACTTATTTTGCATGGTAAATCGCGAACAAAAGTGAATTAGAGTGCCCATCTCTCTTTTCTGCGCATCCGACACGAAGGCAAGACCTATATTAATCGGCCCGGAAGAGCCTGACTCTAAACAGAGCAAGTAATGGTTTTGAAAATAGCCTCAATTTTATATAATAATTATTGCGTGCATCATTACCTCTAAATTAAGAATTTCCCTAGTTCCAGCTCTTATTTAACAATCTCGTTTTTTTATCAGTAGCAATAATGAAAATAATAATAAGAAAAAAATGAAAGAATGTCGTGGCAAGGTCCATCAATTTCAAGTAGACAGAAAAAAGATATTGATATCATACATGTACCATTTTCCTTTTTTTCTGCATTAGAGACACGTGACCCTCATCGTAGTAACCTTCCATCTGCCCTGCAGTACTACACAGGAACTTGCGAAAGTCCGACGACCACGGAGGACATCGCAGAGGCCTTCATCAACATCCTTCGCGGGTCGATGTTCAGGGATGCTTGCGATAAGGAGGACGATTGCCTGGTCGAAAACGTGGCCGTGTGGTGCGGAGGCGCCGTTGCTCGCGGTATGGTGAAGCGCAGCTCGGAAATACAGAGACGGAGAAAGCGAAATGCCAATCAGGAGATCGACAAGGATTTGGACTTAATGCGACAGAAGTTCCATAACAACGACATGGATAAGGGTGGCACCACCACTGTCTATCTGGATATTGCGATACGGAACATACCAGATAACTCGGGTCTTGCACTGGAGGGGAAGTTGTTGTCTATGGCACGAGAAATCAAAGAGCAATTCAGACTCCTTCACAACCTGACCTCCTTGTCATTGACCACGGGGTACTCCGTCATCCAATGCGACGATGGTTACATCGCTGACCACGAGACGTTGAAATGTGGTACGTTTGAATAGTTCTGTATTTCAGAGAAACAAATTATAACCTGATATTTCAAACATGCTTTGTGTGAATTGATCTTAAAGCAAATACAAACGATAATTGTCTCTTTTTGAGGAAGGTGGTACGCGGTATGAATTAGGGGGATGTGGGTAAGTGTTAATTTAGGGAAACCACACTTTCCATTTCCATTGTCAAAGGGTCGAATTTACAACAGAGGTTTGACTTCCCCATGGTCTAAACCGGCTAATGCTATGGTCACATTACCCAAAAGTAGCCTGCTCGGCGGCCGAGCGGCGAGTTTAAACTAATTCTGCCCGGCGGCTGCCCGGCCACCGAGCGGTGGCCGCCCAGGCACCGCTCATTTTTAGGGCATCGCTCGGTCGCCGCTGAAGTTTTAGCGCGAAGTTAAAATTTGGGCGGCGCCTGCTCACTTTTCACTCGCCGCCCAAAATACTGCTGGGCGATGCCTAAATTCCAGCAGCGACCGAGCAGGCTACTGATCGGTCGGTCGCTGCTCAGATTTGTGACCATAGCTTTATGCCGAAACGGTGGGTAGCGTCGCGTTGCATCGCGTTGACTGGAACGCGACCATTCGTCCAAAGCCCCCCGGTTTCTATTTTGATTATTTGAATTTAAACGACTTAAATTTATATTCTTTAAATTTTATTATAAACGTCTGATGTTGAAGACTAGTCAACGCACCCTTTCGGCAAAACCGGGGGGGGGGGCTTTGGACGAACGGTCGCGTTCCAGTCAACGCGACGCGACACGACGCTACCCACCGTTTCGGCATAAAGCTATGGTCACAAATCTGAGCAGCGACCGACCGATCAGTAGCCTGCTCGGTCGCTGCTGGAATTTAGGCATCGCCCAGCAGTATTTTGGGCGGCGAGTGAAAAGTGAGCAGGCGCCGCCCAAATTTTAACTGCGCGCTAAAACTTCAGCGGCGACCGAGCGATGCCCTAAAAATGAGCGGTGCCTGGGCGGCCACCGCTCGGTGGCCGGGCAGCCGCCGGGCAGAATTAGTTTAAACTCGCCGCTCGGCCGCCGAGCAGGCTACTTTTGGGTAATGTGACCATAGCATTAGCCGGTTTAGACCATGGGGGAAGTCAAACCTCTGTTGTAAATTCGACCCTTTGACAATGGAAATGGAAAGTGTGGTTTCCTTTCGGCAAAACCGAGGGGTGGACGAATGGTCGCGTTCAAGTTAACGCGACGCGACGCTACGCACCCTGTCGGCATAAGCCGTCTAAACCAAGCGTAAATAATACACAAGTGTAATTTTTACCTGCTCATTGGACATGAGGACACGTGTGTACTATTGGGTTGTGAAGGTTCAAATTATTGGTTAAGATTAATAACTGCCATGAAATCAGGCCAAAATTTATATAGAATTAACATAATTACAAAAATATAATAGTCATCTTTTTAACAATCAGGCCTCAATAACCTAGCTCAAATTAGTCACAAATTATAGTTTGATTATTGCTATACTTTCACATAACGCGACAGGCAGTCACATAGCATCCTACTGGCTCCACAGGATTATTAGAAATGGATTATATTGTGTCAATGATTTCTCAATAACTAAGAATTTTTAAAACCAGATATCACCTAAAATCTAGATAATATTAGATGTATAATTCATATAATTTTGGTTATTTCAGTGATTGTTTTTAATTTGCTTTTATTTTCACGGATTAGGAGAACACCTATAACTCTAACTAGTACTGATTTTGAATTCTCGGGTTTGATTATGATATTGAACTGATAACCCCTTTTGGAATAAAGAACAAACTATATTACCTTCTCCATGCAGTCGCCTGCACAACCGGCCATTTCTATGAAAGGGCTACATCAAGGGGACAATGTACCCCTTGTGTCTATGGTTACTATCAAGATCAACAAGCGCAGGTCACGTGCCGGAAGTGTCCAGAGGGCCAATCAACAGAGATAAAAGGAAGTCGGAGTAAAAATGATTGCAAAGGTAATGAAATATTAAAAAGATGAAATTTACCAGCTCTATCCATTTTGTCTGTACGCCGTCGCTTGCTCCCTGTCTTCATCATTTGAGTAAAGTAAAATAATTAGTTAATATTTTAATTCAGTGCTCCTTTAGTTCAATGAAATATCATACCGGCATGTTAAAACTATTTTTTCCTTCTTTTTCTTGTACCCTAGACATGTGTCACAAGGGCCAGTTTTCACACTCTGGATTGCAACCTTGCGTCAAATGTCCACGTGACACTTTTCAGCCAATGAAAGGACAGACATCTTGCTTCGATTGCTCTGGTAGTTCGATCACACTACACACGGGATCATCTTCGCCAGATCAGTGTATCGACCAACTCTAAAGATCCTGCGTGTGCGCCAAGAATCGCGTAATGAATTATTGTTCACAATTGTGTTTAGATTTGAGGAGTTTTGTAAATTTGCACTTCATTAAATAACTTCTATCTAAAGAAATGCTCACATCTTTAACTAAAATAAGATGTAAAAGTTTCATACTTCCCAACACATTTTTTGCATGAATCCTTATGTTTTTAGAGATTTGTTTTCATGTTTTGATACAATGAATATATAGGATTTATTTAGAATAAGATTCCTTTCCTTTCATAAGAAGTGTGAGCATCTCTTGGCGTCGCTTGGGAAGAAACCCTGATAAGAATTGATCTTTGAAAATGTGTAATCTTGAGAATATATTTGTTTTCTTATCGAATAATGCTTTCCTAACTGCTGTTTTCAAATGTAAATATCTAGTGCATCATGTAATGATAGAATTATAAGATGTTAGTACTCAATAGCAAATTCCACTGTTTTATAATTATTGAAGGTTACATAAAAAAATGGAATTCTTAATTAGATAACTTGACAATGAAAATTAAGAAATGTACAACTGTAAGAATATGAAATGGAATATGGATATATGCCTAGTGTCATCAATATTAAAAGAAAATATGGAAATACTAATTATTAAAGTGGAAATAATTTTTAGAGAGGAGTGATGTGCGGTAATGAGGGAGGTAGAAAGAGTGATGACAGAAACAAAGGGAAGGGTGAAGAGCGAGAGAAAACTAGAGAGAGAGAGAGAAAGAGAGACAGACATACACACACACACATACACACGGAGGGAGGGAGCGAGAATAGTACAAATGTATAATACAAAAAGTGTGGAAGTGGGTGTGAGATATGAGAAGGATATATGCATATGTCGGGAGAGGACGTCGAGTAATGAAAATATTTATCTAGAAAAATATGGTCTAACTATACTTTACATTGATGCCCATGATTACAGTCTTAAAATAAATCTGATAGCGCAGGCAAACCATGTCCACAATCATGAAATGGTCCACAAATCTTATGAATCTCAGAATGAAGTTGAAAGGAATTTTACTGTAGTACTCGTGATCTTGAAACAACATCTTGTCAACCGTTGTTGTCTATACACAAAAATAACTAGAAAAACAACTTAATTTTCATCTTCAATTGATAGTTATATCGATGGGTACATCATTTTCAATACATTAGATGGCTTTTAGGGGTCTATCCTTCGCTAGGATTTAGGAGACTTGTATATATACCCGAAATGCCCATTTATTATTTCGATCAATCAGTCAACGTAATTTTTCTTCTTCTTTCTTTCTTTTGTTCAAAATCGAGTTAACAAAGGAAATTAGTGTGAGAACTAAATTTTCATTTGAAAAATTATTACAGACTCAGAGTCAGGTTTAGATGAAGTAGTAAATACGGACCAAAGTGTTTTTTTTAAATATTCGTTATAATATGTCCAGTTCAGTTTCTCGATGGACACAATAAGCCCACATTTCATTTTGTCTATTCTTTTTTCGTACTCGAATTTTTTTTTTCATTTGAAAAATTATTACAGACTCAGAGTCAGGTTTAGATGAAGTAGTAAATACGGACCAAAGTGTTTTTTTTTTTTTAAATATTCATTATAATATGTCCAGTTCAGTTTCTCGATGGACACACTAAGCCCACATTTCATTTTGTCTATTCTTTTTTCGTACTTTTTTTAATTTTTTTTTTGAGTGGCCTGAAGGTATTTCTTAAATATCTGAATCATTTCTTTGTTGACCACATATAGTATTTCAAAGAGTTTTTGGACATCTGCCTTATTATAAATCTAAGTACTTCAATACAATAAGTTCTCAGCATTTAAACGTCCGGGTTTTTTCCTCCATATGGACAAGAGATGTTCAAATTTCATTGCGTCTGCCCCCTCTCCATCATTTTACATAAATTAGCCATTTGGTTCAGTCCGATGTGTCTGAATAGTTTGTTTGTTGACCAGATATTCGATTCCAAGGGTTTTGTGAACATCTGTTATATGAATAAAATGATAATAGTTTCAAATTTCCGTATATTTTAGTTTATTTATAAAAAAATTACATTGCAACCCACAGGCTGAATTGCACGATTTAAATTTAGATTGTGATATAAAAACATGAGATTACAATGGACATGGTAAACAAAACATTACAAAAAATAATAACTGCATACAAAATAAGGAACATAATATATTTAACAAATATTATTTTACTTTTTAACCTGGAATAGCTCGACATTATTAGGTGGTATAAAGGCACATAGATTAACGGATAGTCATATTGAGAGACGGAGAGAGAGATGAAGATAAAGAAAGAGGGACAGAAATAGAGAGCGAGAGAGGGAGAAAGAGAGCGAGGGAGAGAGACATACAGAGAGAGAAATAATAATTTCTCATGTCATCTTTTCGTATGTGACATTGTTACTAAATCACGTGTTTACAGTTATTCCTTTATTATCTTTCCATGATTGTTATATATTTGAATGAATATTTCAGATAGGGTCAAATCTTGTTCTACGTATGATAATTACGATGAGATATTTTTATTTAGGAGTACGTCGAAATGCGATCTCATCACAAATTACGGAACAGAAAACACTATGAGAGATGAAGATGGAAAATGACTTTGAGAAAACGAGCGAGAGAGAGAAAGAAAGAAAGTTGGACGTATTGTTAACTATTATTATGCTATTTGTCTCTTCGTCATCCCTCCATCCGCTCTGGATTCCTCTTTGTTGTTATTTTGAATCATGATTTACATTCATAAGATTTAATTTGTATAATTATTGTACAGTAATATTCTTCTCATTTTGATATCATCAGGCGCTCGTTCCGTGTTTATCTTCTCCCTATCGAGGTTGTGGTATAATATTAATATATAATTTATCTCAGGATCGAAAGGAATACTTTCAGAATAAAAGCTAATAGCGGAACAGAAAACAGTACAAGAGATTAAGATGGAAACTGGCGCTGATAAAGCGAGCGAGAGAGAAAGAAAGAAAGAGAGATAGGGAGTGAGGAAAAGAGAGAGAAACAATAATTTCTCATAATCATCTGTGACATTTGGCTTCATCACATCTTCTTGTTCATTCCTTTATCTTGCATGATTGTTATATCTTTGAATGATTATTTCAGATAGGGTAAAATCTGGTTCTACGTTATATGTTTAATAACAATTTTTATTTAGGAGTACGTCGGAACGTGATCCCATTAAAATTCTTCAAAAATAATAACGACAACTGCAAAACAACAAGAGCCCCTCCCCCCGAATAAACAGGGTTATCTGAACCCGATATACATGTAGTATACAAGTATCACCAAATCCGTTCGTCAGTTTATCTTGAAGCAATCTATACCACTGACCTTTACAGGTCAGTGATCTATACCCTACCCTACCTCGTCATAACAATGACAACGACCTACCCTCGGCCAGGTTCATTGTTCCTCTTACGAAACTTAGCTTGCAGATTGCCAAATGATTTGCGCCTGGCGCATGCGCTAGGTTCCAGCTCGTCTAAGGCCAGGATTGAACGCCCACGCTTTATTGTGCGGAATAATATGTCGGGAGGAACTGGTTTAAACGAAAAGCACATCCACCCCGACGTACGTTGACACTAGCTCTTTCATTGGAACCCTCATGTCCCATTGACTTTTGAAAGTTCACCCACCGTAATTTGATCAAAATAGGTCGCAAGCTCGCCATTGCCTATATAACGCATGTGTAGCAAGTCGAACTTTGAACGCAATTTACCACGCGATTGTAAGATTATAGGTCAAGCACACGGAGGATAACAAGCATGAATTATCATAGATCAGTTCTGCTTGGTTCATTATGTCCACTTCAGCCAACCCCCACCGTAATCTTTCCATTTAGTATAAGCAAACATTTTGCCGAGGTAAGCAAAAACATGAATATTCATGACACACTATGGACTATTCGATTATTTATTTAACTTTCACCTGCCCACAGTAAAATAAGGATAAATAAATCTTCATTTACAAAATTAGGTGAGGATAATTTCATCTTAGCCAACACAATTAAATGAGGATGAGTTAATCTTTGTTAACAGCTAAATGAGGATAAATTAATTTCCGTTCACACAGTAAAATAAGGATAAATTCATCTTCGTTCCCACAGTAAAATAAGGATAAACTAATCTTCGTTAACATCTAAACGAGGATAAATTCATGTTCTTTAACAAAGTAACAGAGCTAATTAAAGATAAATTTATCTTCGTTAAAGCAATTAAATGAGGATAAAGTAATCTGCGTTAACACAGTTTAATGAAGATAAATTCATCTTCGTTCACACAGTAGAATGATGATGAATTAATCTTCGTTAACAGCTAAATGAGGATAAATTAAATTTCGTTAATACAATTTAATGAAGATAAATTCATCTTCATTTAACAGCTTAATGAGGATAAATTAATCTTCGTAGGTAATACAAAGTATTGGTATGAGGTCATAAATTTTTAATGAGCATATTGGAAGCATATGCGATTCTACAATATTCAATGATCGATGTCGCGGTTGAAATCGAGTCTAAAGTGATGACATTGTAAATAATAAACTCTTTATGTTGTATAGCGCCCTCTCATCACTGATATTACTTTAGCTTTAAAACAATGTTTCTTGACTATCAGCCTTTTCATCGTATCTAGAGCTGATTAGTTTAAAGCTGTTTAACTCAACAGTTTTAAAAAGCTTTAAAGAAAATTTTCCCTTTGTGAACGTCGTTTATACGAAGTTCGGACAGATACGAAGTCGCGATTCATACGCCGTTCAAAGCAGGCTGCAGATACGAAGTCCGTATCTAGAGAGCTTGACATTTTGTGTGTGAACAGTATATGTGTTTAAACTGGAAGGAACGCGCGCTTTGTTTGATATGACCTGACCATCTGGCTTCTCCGCATCCGCATTTAAAGCAGGGCTCCCACTTAGCCGAGTTGTATTAGCGAGTTATGGCGAGTTGTGGTGAGTTGCCTCAAAGAGGCACTCGCAATAACTCGCGAACAATTCGGTATGGCTTAGCGTAACTCTTTACAACATTCCAAGACTCTCCTCGAAGTCGCGATCAGTTCCAAAATTTTGAACATTTTCACAAATTTTCCCCGATTCGTTGTAATTCGAGGAGAACTCGCCTACACTCGTAATATTCTCGCATTACTCGTAACAAGTTCGA
The DNA here is from genome assembly GCA_035222895.1 of Strongylocentrotus droebachiensis. NCBI lineage: Eukaryota > Metazoa > Echinodermata > Echinoidea > Camarodonta > Strongylocentrotidae > Strongylocentrotus > Strongylocentrotus droebachiensis. The sequence goes on along the minus strand of JAVYIG010000833.1, from coordinate 223,597 downwards.
GCTGCACTCTTCATAACTCGTAGCAACTAGCCACCTTATGAAGAGTGCAGCGCAAGCTTGTTACGAGTAATGCGAGTATATTACGAGTGTAAGCGAGTTCACCTCGAGTAACAACGAATTCACCTCGAGTAACAACGAATCAGTGAAAATTTTGAACATGTTCAAAATTTTCGCTGATTCGTTGTAGCTCGAGGCAAACTTGCTTAACACTCGTAATATACTCGTAGCAACTCGCCACCTTATGAAGAGTGCAGCGCGAGCTTGTTACAAGTAATACGTGTATATTACGAGTGTAGGCGAGTTCACCTCGAATTACAACGAATCGGGGAATTTTTTTGAACATGTTCAAAATTTTGGAACTGCTCGCGATTTCGAGGAGAGTCGTGGAATGTTGTAAAGAGTTACGCTAAGCCATACCGAATTGTTCGCGAGTTATTGCGAGTGCCTCTTTGAGGCAACTCACCACACCTCGCCATAACTCGCTAATACAACTCGGCTAAGTGGGAGCACTGCTTAACATGCAATTCGCAACAGCTTGCGTTCGTGTACTCTCAATTATCCTTGTAAGGTCTGGAATCAAGTGGTATCAAATGGTCCAGTTTGGCCACTGTGCTGCAACTGGAATGAACTACTAGATTTACCAGTAAGGCCCAGTGGTTTTAACTGTTATCAACTGGTCTAATGACATACCAGTATGGTAATGGCTTTTAAATGGAATCAATTGGTAAACTACACCCATTGGGTTTTAATATATTCCAGCTTGAAACAACTGGTCTCAAATGGTCCACTTTGGTTTTATGGGTTTTAAATGGAATCAATATAGCAGTAAGGTCTATTTTTTTGTTAACTGGTATCAACTGGTGTGACAATTTAATACCAGTATGGTTAATTGGTTCCAACTGGAATCAACTGGTTTGTTTTCAGCATGTGCCAGTAGAGTCAATGAGTTTCAACTGGGATATACTGGTGCATGTGAAGTTTACCAGTTGTGTCAACTGGTTTCAACTGGTACCAGTTGAATCCAGTTGAAACCAATTTGTTAAATAAACTGGCACATAATCCAGTTACTTTAAATGGATTCAACTGGTACCAGTTGATTCCAGTTGCTACCAGTTGACAATCCAACTGGTTTCACACCATAGGCCAATAACCTCCCCCCCCCCCCCCCCCCCCATTTCAGGAAAATTACCGCAAACCCTGTTCAATAAAGAGGAAGTCACCCTCATACCCCCCTTTTTTTTGGGGGGGGGGAGGTAATTGTCATATGGGGGTAATTGTACCACAGTGGGGGGGGGGGGGTATTGTCCTCGGGTGGTCATTTTCCGGGGGTGATTGTCCAGGGAGTAATTGTCCTAGGGTGCGTTTAAGCGATTTTTCGAAGCTAAGATCACAAACATGAATCACAAATCAAAACGCCGTTACAAAACACGGTTACTGCGGGAGAGCGTTAAACCCCCTAACCCCTGTGTGGAATTCCCAAAGTTATTCATATTACTCCTAGCTGTACCGAATGTAAAATACAATAGTAATGACGGTTAATCGATGAAACTAAAACGTCTACTGTTACAGCATTGTGTCATATCGCATCGCTTTATTGAGATAAACCATCGAACATAGTATTACTGTAATCAAAAGCTGATAATCATGTTAACAGAGTACACGACATACCATCAAAAGACTAATAGATAAAACGAGTACTGCATATAACATTCACATGCGAATAATACAATATTCACTTTGCATCACTCTGGCACTCGTCATTAACATGTACACACCTACGACCAAATTTATTCTAAATTTTGCAAGTGAGCTAAGCCAAAAAATGACATATTTGATATGGTGAACAATTCTTTTGTAATCAACACACTAGATAAGACATACCATCATGTATGTGGGCACCTCGCATAGCAAATATACATGAATACAAAAACTCATATATTCGGTTACCGTATACACGAAAAATAATGTTGCAAACGAGTAAAGCGAATGAGCGTGGTAAAAATGTAAATTCGATAAAAAAAGATTAGATAGGCCTATATAAGATATATTTCGATACCTCGCTGTCGATTGGAGTTTTCGGGCATCTCGTTTTCCCTATATTATGGAGGTATTGGCACTTGGCTGCTTGAAAAATCCTACATGTATTTATAAATGTTGCGAGCGAGAGAAGCGAACGAGAAAGAAAGATTCTTTATTATCTTCAAAAAGCTATTCCCTCATGAAAATACACACTCTCGCGGTTTTTATATAACCTTCAGTTTTCATGAAATCGACGTTGTTTCTTCAATATTTTTTGGATATAACCTATAACGTTATATCCAAAAAATATTAGTAATTAATTTTGATTATCACGTGGCTAGAGATGTGGCACCCCGGTCGAAAAACTCCGTACTAGATGGTCAAAATTTGAGGGGGCAGATTGACCAGGCCGTTAGGGAACATGCTCCTTGCCCTTTTAATACAATATTATACATTTTAAAAGCCCCTCTAAATCAGAACTAGAACTTGTATAGAGCTTGACAGATTTTCGTACATATTGATTTAGAATGTGTTATATACGCTGTGAGATAAATCTATATAACTATTCAGTATCTGTGATTTCAACCTTGAAACATCTGCTTCCAAAACAATACCCAACGCTATTTTCCCAGCTATATTATCTTTACAGGGAAAACACAAACGCAATATCGGTAGAACTGCATGTTTTATAAACCACGTAGGCCTCTAGTATTTGGAAGCTCCAAAATTGACTACCAAAATTATTTAATAATATTAAAAAACACCTTTTTTATGGCTGTTATTTCATCTATCCAGAAGTTATTATTACTATAACTAGTACTGTTACTGTTAATATCATCACCAGATATTGCATTTGACAGGAGTCATTCTCGCCCGGCGTTACACTTGATAATCGTCTGTCGACCAGCTAGCACGCTTTGTCGTGGCCTGTTCAAATATATACAGAAAATGGCGGAAAAAACTGTCGATAAACTCATCCGTGAACTGGACTGTGCCATTTGCACGAAAACTTTAAAGAACCCGAAATCTCTCTCATGCAGGCATTCTTTCTGCGAAGAATGCTTGAAGCGGTGCGATAATACATCAGAAGTCCGTTCAGGTCATATCAAATGCCATATGTGCAGAGAGATAACTATTCTTTCGAGAGAAGGTGTGGCAGGCCTGAAGTCCAATCCATTGATTTGTAGGGTTCTCGAAGTTCTTGAGGCAAAGAAAAACTCGGCCCAAATAATGTGTGACGCGTGCGGGGACAGCGAGTCACCACTAACAACCTACTGTAGAGACTGTCTCCATTTCATCTGTGACTCATGTGCTTCTTCTCATGCTAAAATGAAACTCTTGATGAAAGACCACCGTACAGTTCCCCTGGACAAGATTGAGAACGGGACTTTCAAAATCAAGTGGATGGAAGAGGGTTCGAGAAGAAAGGCACACGAGTGCGACGAGCATATCGGTGAGCTGCGGAGATTCTACTGCATGACATGCAAGACACGTATCTGCAGGGAATGTGCCATTCTCGACCATTCCAAACCTGACCATGACTGCACCACAGTGGAGAAGATGTTTCACGAGAGACAGGAGAAGGTAAGAGATCGTTTGAAAAGCTGCAAAGAAAAGGAGGAACATGTGAGCACTATGTTAAATGATGTGGATGTACGGGAAACAGGAGCAAACCAAAAGTTTCAAATGATGAAAGAAAGTATTCGGGACCTCAAATTAACGGCTGTTGCAAATTTGAACAAAGCAGAGGAAGAACTTTTGCACAAGGTTGAAGTGTTGGAGGAAAAGCTCAACGACAAAGTACAAGCTTTCAGAGACAACATGAAAACAACAAAAGAAAATCTAACAAAGGCACAATCAAAGGCTAAAGAGGTTGTTTCGGCAAAAAAGGTTACTGACATCTCTAGAGGTCCCTTCTTACCTGAAGATGTTCTCAAAGAACTGGAAGAGATGATCGCGTCAGATGTCACTATGACAATTTCTATGGATCTCATGGCTCTGAAAGCTACCGTGATACAAGGATCGAAGTTGCCAGAACAAATGGCGCGCTTTGCCAAGTTGTCGTTGCCGCATGTTTGGAGAGAGACCCAAATGTTTCCGATTCCCGATAAAAACATTGTGAACATTTTCTCCGATGGAAACTCAATGTACGTTGCTTGCAAGAAGGGGATTTACAAGAAACTGTTGTCTAACGATGCCAAACCGTCCACTTGGATGAAGCTTCATCACAATTCTAGCATCAAAAAGATGGTAGATATGGCCATATCAATGAAGGATCAAACCTTCTCTTTCGTTGCTGAAAACGAAGCAGCTTGCACGCAACTATTCAGGTTGAAACTGGATGATGTTCCAACATCTCATAGACACGCAGCCCCATCGTCATCCGTTTCAACGGACAAACCATGTCCTCTGAACCACAGGGCAAGAATCTCTGTTGATTCCCAGTCCCGCATCGTTGTTGCCGGTAACAATCCCAGCCCAACTACAGATCCAGCTCCAGCATCATTCGGCTTTAAACCTGCTCAAGCTGCTAAGAGTTCACCACCTGGAGGATTCTCTTTTGGTCAAAAGCTACCTCAGCAACCGAAGATCACAAGTGTCTGCAGCTCCCAGACAGGTAAAGATGAGATTTCTCATTTATAAGTCAATTCCTTCGTTTTAAATTTGGTCATATCAAGTATTTCTCCTTTTCAACTAAAACTTAAAAATATAAAGCATACAAATGCAGATCACGGTGTAAAGACGTGTAAGAAGAAGGAAAATAACAAATACAGTAATTTAACAAACAATTTAATTTAAGGAATATAAAATAGATATTTGAAATAAATATAACTAACATTGTAATAATAATAATAATGACAATGATCATAATATGTCTTGTTTACCCAGGGTTGCTTAATCAGTATCAAACTGTTCTCGCTGAGGGCCCTGCAATCGTAACAGTACCCCGGCTTTGACACACAAATTTAGAAAACACGTCCAATATGGCTCACAGTTTTACAAATTTTACGGCAATATAATCAGTAAAGGGTATTACTGACCTTCACATTGGTATGTTCCATTATTTCCAATTAATACAATTGATATAATTCCGAAAGCTTGGGGAAAAATACACTTTTGGTAGTGAAGAAAACAAAAAGTCCTATGGAACCGCACAGATTTCGATATGCTCTCTCTCATGATACTACTATTACTATTACTACTAGTAATTATTATTATTATTTTATTATTATTTTCATTATCATTATCATTATCATTATTATCATCATTACGTTCGATGCTCAGTCATTTGTTACATTTTGATATCTTTATCTTTCACATAAACACGTGTTAGCTTATAAACCTGAAATTGTATAGTTTCCAAACCATTTCACTCTTCATAGTTTGTTTAGACAATACATTAATCCTTCAGCTGTTACAAAATCAGATTTATGTTTTCTCGATTATCTCACAGCGTCTGCAGGTACAATCAATTTCGGTCGTGGCAATACAGAAAACAAACCTTCAGCAGCGGCTTCAAATGGAAAAGAAGGAAAAACAGAATCGGGGTTACCTATTCCGAAACCGTCCACGACAATCTACAGGGGTAAGCCTGGAAAAATCTTGTCTCCCAGCATACAATGTGGTAGCGTATTCAGCCTAGAGTCACCTCAGTTATCTTCAGATAGTTTCAGGGTTCCACTTGATAGGGTTCGAAGTCTTGCAGCCGCCAAGTCAGGTCAGTTGGTGTTCCTCCGCTGGGATAAGAAAGCCGTCGTCATCACTGACAAAGACGGTAGAATCCAGCATGAAATCAAGGAACCTGGCAGGATGTACTTGTCCATCTCCTGCACAGAGAGTGACGCCCTCTACGTTCTGTCCGCCTTCTGGGGCAGCCACATCGTCACGCTCACCAAGCATTCCTTGCAAGATGCTGGTCTTCTCGAGTACATCATCGACGAGCTCGACTTGTCAGCAAACAGTCAACAATCACACGAGTGGCCAGTCATTGGTAACCATAGAGACGATCTTGTGGTAATTAATATAGGCGATGAGATTCGTGTCTATAGGGCAGAAGATTGGGATTGGGAAAGCGACGAGGAGGATGAAGACTAGTCAGTGATGAGAGAAATAAATTACCAATATGATGATCTTAACACATTTCCTGTAAAACGAAGCAATTTAGATTTTTCATTTCTATTCATCTTACTTACAATGTGCATATTAATTCAGAGAGTAAGAAACACTATTACATTCAAGCACTTAGTTCTAAACGACGAAATCAAACCCAAAGGTTACAATTTTAGTCACTATCGGTCTGTTTTTTGTGTAGAGTAACTAATACAAGACACTGATCAAACTTTTGCATACGTTGAGGATGAGGGAGGTATAATCAGATTTGGTTTGAACTGGGGTGTTTGACTGAAACCTCGAAATCCATACCCATTTTTAAGGATCCTTTTGGCTGGGATTTAGGAGGAAATAGTGAAGAAAAAAATAATAATTTTATTAACAAATTAGCACGATCATGGTGATCCTTGTAGAAGGCGAGTAATTTAAAGTGGGGGCTATTATACCCTATCATACCCTATATTTGGGGTTTTTCTTTGCAAACAAATACGTGACCCCTTAAAAAAAGCAGCACGTGTACAAACCCGTATACCGTATGACGCGAATACCCCTCCCCCCGAAAACCCTGGTGAATAAGTAATGTATATTACTATTAGGTCGTATCTTTTTGTGCAAAATAAAAAGGAGAGCTTTTTATTCACCCTTAGTGAGCGCCGCACAGTGGGCCAGAATCGCCTCAAAGTGTGCCAAAATTCAAAATTGGCGAATGTGAATTTTTATATTTTTTTCATTCGCTTGGGGAAGAAAACATTCTAAAGAATATTTTTCCACCCATATTTTAATATTTAGCGAGTTTTAAAAGTGTCATATACCCCTGCGAACATGGGAAAATCTATATGTTGCTCCAAAAGTGATAAAAGAGGCAACTTTACAATAGGTGTTGAGAATTTATGAAGGGAAAAGCAATCAACTTGATACTGCGTGCACTTCTTGCCTATTGGTAACCCAATTAGAAAATACAATGACCAAATTTATTGAAGCTTCATTTTGGGAAAAATTAGCATTAAATTTCACAAAAAAAGGAAAAAAATTGCAATTTTTTTATAAATGTAGCATGTTTATTAGGATTCCGGCCGATTCCCGCAGTGATGTTAATCTCAAAATGTCCGTCTAAACCTAAGCTTTCCATGTATGGTATTTCTTTTTGCGAAAATTTGCTACCCTGCATGTGCAGGCGCTTTTCCTTCCCACGTCCATCGATTATTATTAGGCATAATCGGTACACATTTGTACCGTTTATGTTTACGCACAGCCGATTCAACGCTCGTCCGCATAACCATGGCAACGCACAGTGGGCCAGGGAGGAACCAAAGTGCGCCAAAACTCATTTTTGGTGATTTATTTTTCTTCAATTCTCTTCTTGACCAGTTGAACTGTAATACATTGAGGAATACCTCAGTAAAATATTTAATTCCGGTAAGCACAACTAGGGTATAAATTTACTTCTTCAAACAGCAAAATCCTACATATTCACAGTTTTAATGCAAAAGTGACTCATTTTGTAAATCTTTCAATTTAACATGAAGTTCTTAAGTTATTGATATGAAATTGCTCTCACATATTCCTGATAGTTCATTTCGTTCAATGAAATGGTTAAAATGTATAGAAACACAATCTTCATGATATATTAAAGGTTAATTCACTGAAAAATGGACTAATTATCCATGTTTTTTAAAAATCCAGAGGAAACGTTTAGATTTCCGCAGAGTTCCGCTTATATTTTAATACCACCATTTTGTCTGATGTCTAAGCTTTAAGTTGATACCAAATTTGGCTGCCCGATCTTGCCCGTTGTCATGTTAAAGCCGATTCCCCTAGCCACATTGTCCCGAAAAATATGTTTGTTTTTAGTCCGCGGCTGAATCATGAAGGATTCGCGGTCATAAATCACGGCGCTTGGGGGCGCGTGACACTTGTTCTGACACCGCGGACCAAAATAAACACATTTTTCGGGGCAAAGTTGCAAGGAAAACGGCTCTAACATAATAACGGGCACAATCGGGCAGCCAAATTTGGTATCAACTTAAAGCTTAGATATCAGAGAAAATGTTGGTAATACCATTTAAGCGGAAATCCCTGGACATCAAAACATTTCCTATGGATTTATAGAAAATAAATCCCCAGAAATTAGTTTTGGCACACTTTGGTTCCTCCCTGGCCCACTGTGCGCCGCCACAAAACATTTGAACTGTCGTACATGTATAGATATCTTCTCATGACATGACGGTCAATTACGAATAAAACAATATTTCAATAAAACGCTCTACGTTTTATTTGACTATTCCAAAGTTCCAGACACTTTATAGGGTGGTTGTTCGGAGCTTTAATATCACATGATATGTTCTTACTGAATCTATTTTGTGTAAATGTCGGCCGCTATGAAATATTGTTTTTTCGCATTTTGCCGTCATGTCATGAAAAGATATTTATACATGTTCGACAGTGCAAATGTTTTGTGGCGGCAATCAATAAGGGTGATATATACGTTTTAAAAAAAGTAATGAACACGCAATATTGAAAAAGTCACTGATGTCGGTTCATAATGAGAAAAGAGAGCAACTAATCTTTAACACAGTTTCTTGACTTAAAATCTAGTCTAGATTTTATTTATTCCTTACAAAACATTAGGCGTACTGGATATATCATGGGTAAATCATATCATTATTACAAAATGGATTTTCGTGGGGGAAGGGGGGGGGGGTTCATTGGTTGGCCCACTGCAAATTAACTTGGATTGACCTTTCTTCATAGCCCCCAAAATGTAAAATGTTGTTTGAGGCTTATAAGAATTTGAAGAAAATAATATTACTACGTTATCTGACTAATCTCGTATATTTGATTGCAATATGAAGCGGTACGAACAGTCGATTCGTTTAAATATTTAAAATAAATAGAAATACAAAATATCCGACTATGCTTATCTTTTGAAATATTGTATATTCTGTAAATGTGTGTCGGTATTTTTAATCAACGATGTAATTTTCTAGTTAGACGTAGACTCTGCAATCTTCTGTTTCATCGTACATGGTGTTTGTTCCTGATTCATCTTTTTATAGATGGCATAATTTGAATTATTAGACGACACTGCTGTAGCTTTGGAATAAAATAAGCATGTTAGACTTTTTAGTTTACTTATTGTTCATGATATCATTGTTAGTTTGCTTTTATACAATGAATTTCATTAATAGTTGGCTGTGAATAATGATGTTGATAAAGATGTTATCGTCGAATAGTCATTTAAACTAAAGTTCATACCTGCTTTGTTAATTTGTGTTTAATACGTAAAGTAGTAAATTCCATTAATAGTTTTTTGTGAATAATGATAATGTTAGCCTCGAATAGTCTCTTTTACCTATAGTTCATATTCCTATTGTTATTTTGCCTTTAATTCATAATGCAGTAAATCAAATGAATAGTTGGCTAAGAATAATGTTAATGTGAGCTTCGAGTGGTCATTTTATCTCTCATGCCTATAGTTTATAGATGCATTGTCATCTTGTTTGTAATACGTCATCCAGTGAATTCCGTGTTAATTGGTTGTAAATAGTGACGTTTCTTTAATTTCTGACGGTAAAACATCTTTGATACCACAATTATAACCATCGTTGCTCACCTCATTCTAGACGATCATAATTGTATATGCAGTTATAACTGTATTATTGCCTTACTATTATGTATAGTTATATATTGTTGGTTTAAAAAATATAAAACAGCATAAATCATTGTTTCATGTCATCGATATTACTGCAACTCATAATATCACAAATCATAATGTTTTATGCACCGAACACGCGTTGTTATTATCTTTTATGAAGCTTAAAAACCAAAAGTTTACCCTAGCTAACCGATCGTCTCGAAATTCTACAAGCTATAGATTATCAAATATTATTTTCGAATTTCAGTTTGTCGAGTTGAAAATATTGCTCCTATTGTAAAAACAAACCAAAACATTTTGTTGCTTTTCTTTTAAAGATTAAACGCACTTGCACGCTTATACATTGTTTGCCCTATCTTTCTTATAACAACTTAATGTTTATAATGAAATTCATGAAGCGTGATAAGAATTGTTAGATTACAATGCAAATCTCAGATTCACCTCAGTTTCACAATTTCCTTTTTTTAAACATGATTTAAGACATTTCAATGAGTGAGGTAGAAATAGAGTGTAGAGCATTCTACAAGTTTTGTGCAGATGTTATTTGTGCTTGGTTCACGTTTCAAATTGATTATATTGCTGTGTCATTTACACATAATATGCATTTTCCTTTCCATGTAAGTTTATATGTATACTGTTTCTTACTAGTGGCGTGAATATTACTGCATGACGATATTAACATCAGGTAACTGTGACCTGCAGTTCTGCATTCCATGCATAAAACATGTTCACATTGATGTCATGATATTTTTTGTTATACTACTACGCCTATGTGATTCACTAATGCATAAATATTGTACAACGTACAATGTCTGTTATTGTTGTCATGGTTGTAAATGAAATGCAATTTGTGATTAAGTCTTGTTTGTATTGTAATTCACCCCACACGTTCATCAGAAGCACTAAGGTGTGAAAAAGGCTACCCCGAGTTCTGCTCTGCGTTTTCATTATCTTTATTACATCCAACATAAATCGACACGATTCTAATTGACAGCGAGGTACCCAAATATATTTTATATCCTTGCTATCGAAATTACATTTTTCCGCGGTCATTCGCTTCGCTCGTTTGCAACATTTGGGCAATAGCCGAATATCCTCAAATTCGTGTATACAGGTGACCGAATATATAAGTTTTAGTATTCATGTACATTCCTCTGTGAGGTACGTTCCCACATACATTGTTGTATGTCTCATCTATTGTGCTGATAACAAAATTATTTTTCACCATATCAAATATGTCATTTTTTTTGGCACGGTCGCTTCGCTCTCTTGCAAAATTTTAGAATCAAACATTCCCGTAGTTGTGTACATGTTAACGACAAGTGCCAAAGTAATGCAAAGTGAATCATCTGTTATTCGCGTGTAAATGTACGCAGTACTCGTTTTAGCTAGTAATATTTTTTTTATATCATTAAATGTTGTCTAATTCTGTAAAGTGATGATCAGCTTTTAACTGTATATGTCCGATGGTTTTATCTTAATAAAGCGATGCATTAATTATGACACAATACAGTAACCGTTTCATTTTCATCGATCAACTTTGCATTAGATGTTCAGTACAGCTAAGAGTAAACATGAGTCTGTCTGTGGCAGCCAATGTAAACGCCGCCATTTGCTCGCCAAAGGTCAAAGGTTGTAGGGGATTCCCACCTTGTTTTGTCTTTGTTTTTGCTATTATTAACGCTTTAGCTCGTTTTATTGTAATAATAATTATCATAGGCTGAATATTTAAACCGTTTTTCAGCTAATTCAATATGATATTAAAACCATCAATCGACATTCATCATGATTGTATTTTCAACCTATATCGTTGTTGTTATTTAAATCAGTTCAAAATTATGCTTACTATTTATTTATTTTTTTTTCTTCCCCATTTTCAACTTTATGAATGTTTTCTTTCGATCTCTATTATTTTATTATAAAAGAATCTCAATGCTGTTTGTATAACTTTGAAAAATAGCATATGCCTCTGCCAGAATTAATCAAATCAAATTTCGTGTAATTAAATCATTGACTCTTACTCATACTATGAAGTCTTAGTTGTGTTTATATCATATTAATGAATGTGCGTCAATAAAAGTTGACATCTGTCAAAGAAAAGTCTCCTCAAATGAATATATATTTTCAGGTCAGTTCATACATGTTGAGGCACTCGATCGAGGCACTCTCCAATCAAAAGACATACAATCACAAAAGTCTGATGATATTCTATGCTTGAATGAGGGGCAGAAGCTACTTTTGTGAAAGGGTGCATGCACAATCCGAACTTGAGAAAGTTGAAAGTCGTGTATAAAGACTTACAATTTTTCATATTATGATGGCTTTATGATCGACAAATTATCTGAGAAACATTGTTTGCATATTCTGAGGGCATGTTGAGGTTCGTTTTTGCCATCAGAATTGTATGCTTGGTTGAGAAATAATATTTGTGAGTATTAATTACGTTGTGTTTTAAAATTTATTCTGGGATACTTCGGAGGATGTGAGTTAAGCACTTCCCTCCGCAGTCCAACCTTGGACCGGAAAAAGATACTGTGACTAATTTGATGGGTATATCAACAGGTTGAAATAGATTGTTCTAGGACAATTACTCCCTCGACAATCACCCCCGGAAAAATTAACCCCGAGCACAATTCCCCCCACCATGGACAATGTGGTTGTGTGGTGCTAAGAAGCATAAATGCTTGTTAGTAAGCAACCAGACGGCCGACGGATTTAGGTCCATCCTGACGGACCTGGTAATGAGGATTAATGCCTTACCAAAGGGCACTAGCGCATCGCCTTGCATTCGAACCCGGGTCACCGGATTACGAGACCACTGCTCTACCAACGGAGCTCTCGCACCTCCTCAAAAATTACCCCCCCCCCCCTCAATAAAAAGCCTGTATTTAAACCAACTTATTATGAGGGTGGACTTCCTCTTTATTAAACAGTGTAAGGAGTAATTTTCCTGGAAGGGGGGGGGGGGGAGGGGGGGTAATTGTCCTAGAGGGTACTTTTCAAGGATAGGGGTAATTGTCCTCGCGGGTGGGGTTAGTGTTCCACGGGGGGGGGGTAATTTTCCTCGGGGTTGGTGTCCTTGAAAGTTAATTTCCCAGGAGGTGAATTTTCAGGGGGTTACAGTAGGGGGTTACAGTCCTGGGGGGGGGGGGGTAAATGTCCGGGGATTTTGGTCCATGGGGGTAAATGTCCTGATATGGAAAAAGATAGAATAGTTTATACAAAGACAGATCTATAAACAGATTTATAAAAAAAGAATACATAAAGATAAAACGATAGGTAGACAAATCTCTCTTTCCTTCTCTATCTCTCTCTCTCTATCTTTCTCTTTCTCGCTCCCTCCATCTCACCCCCTCTCTCTTTCTCTCTCTTTCTCTCTCTCAGTCCTCTTTCTATCTCATTCTGACATATTATAGGATTTCTTTCTTTATCAGCTATATTTGGTTTTATGATGTGGTCCTTTCAGTGACAGATATTTATCCTAAAAGAACATTTCCACGCTTGTAATAAACAATTCGCCCTCTATATGAAGCATTATAAGAAATAATTTCTTAAAAAACTTTGCAGGGACTTTTTGTTCAGAATAATGTCCCTGTCCAAAATCTTCTTTTTTTTTTCCTTCTTTTTTCCTTCAAATTTTACACGTTTACAATTACAGTGCATTTGGAGGCTATGTTATTAACAAAGTTATTTCGTCCATTGATCTAAAATAAAATGAAAATAAAAAAACAAAGACGACATGAGAGAAATGTAATTTGGTTGAACTTATCTAGATAGTCTTTATTTCTGCAACAAAGGAATGACAAAAAGTAATGATCTGCTATGAACCTGACTTTGTTGATTTTGTTTCTTGTTTATAAACTCATGCTCCCTCAACAATTGCTCCGCAGTCAATGTCCAAGACTAGACGAATTATCAACCTCTATTTCAACACTAGATCGATTACTATTAGTCCTATACCCTAGACCTATAACATCAACAAACCGAAACAAGTCCCTAAACCCCACACTGTATTTTTGATGAAATAAAGGCCCGCTCGTAATAAGAAACCGCGCGATCACTCATCATTAGGGCTATTGGAAGTCATATTCTGAGATAAATAAATGACTTTTACACGTTACGGCCAATATAGTTTCTGTCTCAAAAAAACATTGATACGCCCTTAAACGAGGGACAGCGATCTCCGAAAGGGAATGGGGTGGGGGCACGTCCCTAGGATTATTTTAGGAGGATCTGCCCATCCCCCTAAATGTTATAAAATTCAAATCATTTAGCGAAATAACAATGAGTAAAGAATACATCACGCTATTTAGGCTCCACTAAAAGTGATTTAATTAAAAAAGATCTAGCTAGTTTGCGCCCTCCCTTGCATTAAATACTTCAACTATAGATATTTCGAATTGGCCTACACATTCATCCAAAATATTTTACATATTTTCCGTATCTGCAATTAGACATATTTACCATAAATAAACAAATGCATAAAGAAATCAGTTTAATGAACGAAAAAAAATGTGGAAATCTTGATAAAACTATATACACAAGGAATGGGTATCAGTCTTGCGATAACATTACAGCTTTGTTTTGTGCCCTTACTTTTTGTTAAATATCTAACAAACATATAACCTTCTAATCATATGTCCGAGTTCGGCATAACACTTTAATAACTGACTTCTAAACTATTATTTCTTTCGTTTTGATAAAATCTAATCATGATAACTGTTTTACTTCTATGTATTTGTATTACTCATTGGATATAAGAGCAATAGCCAAATCAAAATTTTGAAGAAGAAAGGGTATCTTGTTATAGAGGTATTCTACTTAAAAATGTAATAACATAAAAATGATTTTCTCATCCAAGTCTAGATATTCATGTACATAAGGAGGCTAATCTGATAAAATAAACTATTTACTACAACATTATCGAGCGTATCTGAATTTATAAACATCAAGGACAGACTAACATAAATACATTACTTGTGATTTCAGTGCCTATATTTGACAGTTGAAATGCGTTTGCTTGTAACTCTTTGGGCAACTTACCCCTCATCGGGTGATACCATGTACATGTACAATGTTTTGACTTTGTGATGTCCAGCATATACATTTCATTGCATTATCGAAGAGGGCTATTGTAAATAAATAAATAAATATAATAAATGAATAATAAATGAATGGGAAAAGAGAATAGTAGCATTCAGTGCCTAGAAAAGAGTATAATTGTCATCATAACCTTGTTTCCATAGGACTTTTAAAGTGAAATATACATGTATTTTTACAATGATTTACATTCGCAATATCATACTAATTACACTTTGAGAAAATGGATGGTAGTTCACTTTGATATCATTAAAAGCGCATGATGCTCCTTGGCTGTATTTACAAACCCTGAAAGTATAGAATGATAGATCTTCAAGTATATGGTTAAAACAAATAATGTTCTTTGTCCTTTGAAAGAGATATCCCCTTTTCTGATGATTGCCAGATTTGCTAAACGAAGTTGCATTTGAACATAATCAATACTTGTGAAATGTAATATGAATAATGCATGTAACGTAAAAATTGGTGACTGGTCACCGATTATTTCTGAAATGTTGAAGGTAAAATGGGGTAATATAAGATCTGATTATACTTATACAAGAAATATAATGTTTACATGTCATAACCATTACCCTGTTAAAACTTTTCCGCATTGGATCTTATCTTCATTAAAACAATGAATCATTATTCACCACCCTAAACATCCTCGTCCTTATCGGCATCTTGGTCTTGGTCATTGACGTCTTCGTCATCTAATATATCCCAATCTTCCGCCGAGTAGACACGAATCTCCTCCCCCGTATGCATGATCACGAGGTCGTCTCTACAGTTACCAATGACTGGCCACTCGTCTGACTGAAAGTTTGCTGAAACGTCGAGTTCGTCGATGATGTACTCGAGGAGACCACCATCTTGCAAGGAATGCTTGGTGAGCGTGACGATGTGGCTGCCCCAGAAGGCGGACAGAACGTAGAGGGCGTCACTCTCTGTGCAGGAGATGGACAAGTATATCCGGCAAGGTTCCTTGATTTCATGCTGGATTCTACCGTCTTTGTCAGTGATGACGACGGCTTTCTTATCCCAGCGGAGGAACACCAACTGACCTGACTTGGCGGCTGCGAGACTTAGAACCCTATCAAGTGGAACCTCGAAATTATCTGAAGACCCTTGGTTTACAGTAGTACTACCAAAGGGGGAACCAGACGAGCTTATCTCAGGTTTACCCTCATAGATTTTCATGGATGCTGTGAAGATGGATGATCCTGCTTTTGGGATTCCCGGTCTTGTTTCCTTTCCTTTCGAAGCCAAAGGAAAGGGTACGCTTTTTGGCTGGCTTATAGACTTGACACAGCCGAAAGCAGATACTGTAAGAATAAAACAATATGAAACAAAAGGCTTGATTTTAACAGCTGAAAGAATTACAGAGCAATGTCTAAAAAACTGAACACTTTAATAACCCTATGCAATTTAGTTTTTCAACTCATCAAAATATTCATCTAGCATATTTTGTGATATCATTCATAATGAGTACGAAAACAATACACAAAATGTATTAGTATATAAGGGCATCGCAAGGAATTAGCTTGAACGAAAGCTTGATATATTAAATGATTCATACTACATTACGTACTACACATTACGTCCATCCATACTCGGATGGGAGGGTGGGCGTGTATGTTGGTGTGACTATTTCGAATAAAATCCAATCCATTTGTTGAAGTTGCTCTATGATTATTAGAGCGTTTTTATGTAAAATGTAAAAAAAATCTTAACTCACGAGATGAAGGTAATCTTGAGTTCTGGATATGGCAGCGGTGGGGGGGGGACAAATGAATTAGCATCCATTACAAGGAATGTGGCAGGCTTTTATATCGTTTAGAAATAACAATAACATTAGATGACTTTAATGGTTCAATATTTACCTGTCTGAGAGATATGGGTTGTGCCAGTGAAGCTGTGCTGCTGTTGAGGCAGTGTCAGACTAAAGGTAATTCCACCACTATCCTCTGCCACTGGTCTCACATTTGTCGCAGATGGTGTCGTGTGTTTCCGCTTGATTTCGCTGGCCGATTCGTAACTGGGTGAGGTTGCCTGTTTCAAACTTGGCATGACTGGCTTGTTATTGGCAACAACGATGCAGGACTGGGTATTAACAGTAATTCTTGCACTGGGGGTCAGAGGGCACGGTGCGACCGTTAAAAAGGGTGTCAAGGGGGCGGCGTGTCCATGAGATGTTGGAAAATCATTCAGTTTCAACGTGAAGAGTTGCATACTAGCTGCGTCGGTTTCAGCAATGAAAGAGAAGGTTTGGTCCTTCATTGATATGGCCATATCTACCACCTGTTTGATGCTAGAATTTTGATGAAGCTTCATCCAAGTGGACGGGTTGGCATCGTGAGGCAACATTTTCTTGTAAATCCCCTTCTTGCAAGCAACGTATATTGAGTTTCCATCGGAGAATATGTTCGTTATGTCTTTGTCAGGAATCATAAACATCTGAGTCTCTCTCCAAACATGCGGCAACGACAACTTGGCAAAGCGCGCCATTTGCTCTGGCAACTTCGATCCTTGTATCACGGTAGCTTTCAGAGCCATGAGATCCATAGAAATTGTCATAGTGACATCTGACGCGATCATCTCTTCCAGTTCTCTGAGAACATCTTCAGGTAAGAAGGGAACTCTAGACATGTCAGTAACCTCTTTGACTGAAACAACCTCTTTAGCCTTTGATTGGGCCCTTGCGATATTTTCTTTAGTTGTGTTCATGTTATCTCTGAAAGCTTGTACTTTGTCGTTGAGCTTTTCCTCCAACACTTCAACCTTGTGCAAAAGTTCTTCCTCTGCTTTGTTCAAATTTGCAACAGCCATTGATTTTAGGTCCTGAATTCTTTTTTTCATCAGACGAAAATTCTGGTTTGCTCCTATTTTTCGTACATCCACATCATTTAACATGGTGCTCACACGTTCCTCCTTTTCTTTGCAGCTTTTCGAACGATCTTTTACCTTCTCCTTTGTTTCCTGAAACATCTTCTGCACTGTGGTGCAGTCATGGTCAGGTTTGGTATGGTCGAGAACGATACAGTCCCTGCAGATACGTTTCTTGCAGGTTCTGCAGTAGAATCTCTGCAGCTCACCGATATGCTCTCCGCACTCGTGTGCCTTTCTCCACAAGCCCTCTTCCATCCATTTGATTTTGATAGACCCGTTGATAATCTTGTCCAGGGGAACTGTATGGTGGTCCTTCAGCAAGAGTTTCATTTTCCCATGGTAAGAAGCACATGAGTCGCAGATGAAACTTAAACAGTCTCGGCAGTAGGTTGTCAAAGGTGACTCGCTGTCTCCGCATGCATCACACATGATTTGGCTCGCCTTCTTCTTTGCCTCAAGCACTTCGACTAGCCTGCAAACCAGCGGATTCCAATCTAGTCCTGCCACGCCCTCTCCTGGAAGATCCATCACCTTGCTACATTCTGGGCATTTCAGCCCACCTGAACACACTTCTATTTGATCACTCTGTTTCAAACACTCCTCACAGAATGCATGAAAGCATGCAAGAAGTTTCGGATTCTTGAGAGTATTCTGGCAAACTGCACAGACCAATTTTTCATTGAGGTTCTCCACACTTTGGGCCGCCATTTCTTTATTGGCAATTCTAATGTTCGAGTACAATGCAGCTACAATACGTGTTTCGGCTCCGGAAAAACAAATTTGTGAAGTAATGTCGCAGCGTAAGTTTGTTCAGCTCTGTTATCGAGTGCAATAGTTGGGTTATAATTTATATTGATCCTTCCTGGCATATTGCACAATCCTGGGAATCTCAGACACGCCAGTGCCCTGTTTCATACGTGTCAAAACCCATTGACGTTATTCACTCAGAGCCAATCAAATGCAATTATTTAAAGCAGCTGACACGTTTCATGAAATAGGCTCGTGGTTTTTGGAGGTCAACCTCATACATCTTTATGCGTTGAATATTATTACTATTTGGGTCACACAGGTCGCAAATGTTTTTGAAAAATCAACTCAATGGCAATTTCAATATCCTATTGTGAGTCCCATAGAAATCGTGTTTTGAATATGTAATACGTCATTGCCATGTTCACACATTTTAATAGGTGAATAAGCTATTAAATTACCTTGGAAAAGTAATGATCATAGCAAATAGGTTCGTGTCTAACAATCTAATAAAAATTCCAGTATTTACCGCCTCATATCAGACATGTTCGTGTAGTAAGGTGGTCTCTTTGTAGTTTCTATATCTTGTCTAATACGTTAAATTGGTGACAAATTACACTTTCCTACGATAATGTGTAAACGTAAATGATATAATCGTATGAGTGACGTCAGCCCTTCTATGTAATTATGTTCACCTATATATATGGCAAGATGTATATAACTAAAAGGAGACATGTTATCATCAGCAAAATTACGCTGACACAAAGAGAGACTTCGGAATATTCACTCTTCATACACTTTAAGAAAAACAATACACAGAATGGGCCGAATTTATACATATAATTAGCAAACATCTTTTCAAGAAAAGTTTTGTCATACATTCGGCCAAACAAATTTGCCCGTTAGGGAACATAACCCCACATTTTCACAATTGTAATCATGCTGCATCGTTGGAACATGTGATCCGATCACAATCCAAAATAATCAAATGCCATTTTGTTCAATATATAGGTTTAGACAATGGAGGGGTTTTATGACTCATCGTAACTGCATTTGCACACCAAATGTCAATCGTGTTTAAAAGCAACATGATTACAATACTTGCTGTTACGTGATATTTTTTGCCACCATTGTCATCTTTTCTCAAATTAACTTCCCTAACATATTTCCCAAAGTTCGCTCGCTCCGATCGCTCGTGTCAAAATTTTACTTAATTATATAAAATGATCAATGTTTTAATCATTCTGTCATCATGATATTATGCTTAAAACCCGGTCAGAGTTGGTTATTTTAATTAATATTGCCTATTCATTTGCCTTGCGACCTTAAAACTTTATTCGCTCGCTCGCAAAAGATTTTTCAGATCATCGCTTCTCATTCTTTTCATTGTGCTTTTCTCATTTCATTTATAGGGAAGGTTTGACCGCGGTACTATATCAAGTTATGTATACAAGATTTCAAGCCAGTGTACTGATGTCGTGCAGTTGAGTACAGTATCAAATATTGATTATTATCAATTTTCTTTAAATTGTGTCGATTTCCAAGGCAAACAGCTCACATATGGTGTAAAATGATAATCTAATAATATATCTGAAAGTCGTACTTAAATATTTTTATGAAACAATGTGTATGAAACACAAACATAAAAAGCAATGCTGCCCAGAGCCTTTGAAATGATATTCCTCTCTTCCTTTAATAGACGTGATAGAGTGTAGTGTAATGATATAGTGCGGTATGGTATGTAATCCCGTAGGATTTTTGTACCAAAGTTGATTTTTCGCTGTTTTGGCTTCAAAAGGGTCCCAATTGACCAAAAATGATGGGGTCCAAATTTTCAGACCCCTCCTTCATTTCCTGGGGGGTCCTAGACCGGGAGCCAGTGGGGGTCAACCTAGCTGGGAAGGAAACCAATTTTAATGTGCACAGATGTAAAGATCGCATAGCTCCGCATACAAATTTGACCGTCTGGCATGTTCTAAGTGGTGGGTGTGGCCAGGGGGACGCCCCCACCAAAAAAGTGTCCCTTTTGTCGACAAAATAGTATTGTGTAAGTAATATTTTAAGGAAACCTTGAACCACCATGAGTTTGGTGTCATATGAAAGAGAGTTAAATTATCTACATTTTGATACCAATTTCAAAGAATTTGGGATTAATGAAATTCGCAAATTTAAGTAAAAAACATGATTTTTGTGACTTTTTTTCAAAAAAATTAATTTGATCAAAAAATATTATTTTCCATATATCAAAATTGGAGAATTGCATTTGTTCATAACTTTCCAGGAATTTGCTTATGTACAACGAAAATATCCTGTGCGAGGGAGAGGTTTATATATCGTTTCAATAAAAAGTTATAGCAATCCAAAGTTATTGATTTGATTTCCACAAAAACAACATTTTTGCCCACATGCGTAATAACTGTATGCATATACAGTGTACATGTACGTGCATTAGTGTAGGACCTGTTTGGTGTGATTACATCGAGTTTTAAAGATAACTTTGAACATAAACCTCTAATTACCATGTATTTGGTGTCAAAAGATGGATAATTAAAATACCCTTATTCTGATATCAATTTCAATGAGTGATGTAGTGTGTGAAATATAAATTTTGAGCCAAAAAGGGGCTTTATTGTAGATATTCCTCAGATTTTTGCCAGTATATCGGTATATTAACTGGACAAAAGTGATTAGAAATTTAGTAGTGCAGAAAGTTCAAAGGGTTTGGAGTGCTGAGTGTAATTAATAAGTACTTTTCCTGTACTCTGGAATGTTTCAGGAAATGTGGGCATTGGCAGTTGCCTCCCCCCTGACTACTAAAAAAAAACACGTGTATGCATGTAAGCAACCAATACTCCGCATAATTCCTATTGTGATAAGATTAGAATGACATAAACTTTTCTCAAAAAAAGGTTTCGGCTAGGTATGCAAATTTATTTTTTCTCTTGATTACAAGTAATTCGGTACAAAAATCGAAGGAACATTATGAAACTACTTGATTTGATTGAATCTCAGTTTTAGTCTTTGTGTGTTTCAAATAGGAAGTTCCAGAACTATTATTGAGATCATTTTGAAATCTTTTCTGCTTAGCCATGAATAATTTAAAATCGTTACTAACTCCTTGAACTTCGAAGGATCTCACGATTTGATGACTGGAAAATGTCATTAGGTACCAGCTTATAATTTTGACAACACACCACCGTCTAAATTAGAGTTCTATCCCGCCTGTTGCATAAATCATAATGGTCTTTTTGAACATGTTGCTGAAATGACATGATTTTCTGTGATTTTTTTCTCTTTTTGGGAGGTAAATTATACTTTTGTATGCCTTTGTTTGAAAATGACAAGTCTCCCAAAATTTACAATTAGGCAAAAAAATATGCTTATTTAGAAGCATTCATGTCAGGGCCTGCAGAACGGTAGGGCTCGAGCCCTCCTCACTTTTTCGAAAAAGTATGTTAAAGAGAAAAAGAAAGAAAGAGAGAGAGAGAAAGAATGAGTGACCTCCCAGTGTCACAAATGAGGTATCAAAATATGCTCTTCTGACCGTAATTAAATACCTAAAACCCCTGAGCTTCCGGGGGCTCCACAGCCTGAACCTCACCAAGGGCACTGAGACGGGTCCCTGAATGCTCATCTGACCATAATTAAATGCCTTACACGCTGAGCTTCATGGGACACAGCCCCCTGGACCCTACTTCAATTAGTGACATGCCAGTGTTACAAATAAGGTATCTAAATATGCTTATCTGACCGTATTTAATGCCCAAAAACCGTGCAGCTTCCGAGGGCTTCGCCTCTTGACCCCGCCGGGGCAAAGACACTGGACCCCACGCCAATTTACGCTGCACTCGCTCCGCTCTACCTGATCGTTAATACTCCACTTTGAAAAACGTTCCGCGGGGCCGGCATGTAACGTGTAAGAGTGGTGGTGGTGCAGATTTTTCTTCTACCCCCAAAAAACGTTTTTGCTCATTACGCCACTGCCCCTGAAAGGTGAGCCCCCTGGAATGTTTGCCCCCTCCCCCAATCCCAAACTGTTGAACTTTCTGCACTACTAAATGTCTAATCACGTTTGTCCAGTTAATATACCGATATACTGGCAAAAAGGCTGAGAGGAATATCTACAATAAAGCACCTTTTTGGCTCAAAATGTATATTTCACACACCACATCACTCATTGAAATTGATATCAGAATGAAGGTATTTTAATTATCCATCTTTTGACACCAAATACATGGTTATTAGAGGTTTAAGTTCAAAGTTATCTTTAAAACTCGATGTAAACACACCAAACAGGTCCTACACTAATGCACGTACATGTATATGCATACAGTTATTACGCATGTGGGCCAAAATGTTGTTTTTGTGGAAATCAAATCAATAACTTTGGATTGCTATAACTTTTTATTAAAACAATATATAAACCTCTCCCTCGCACAGGATATTGTCGTTGTACATAAGCTAATTCCTGGAAAGTTATGAACAAATGCAATTCTCCAATTTTGATATATGGAAAATAATGTTTTTTGATCAAATTAAATTTTTCGAAAAAAAAATCACAACAATCATGTTTTTTACTTAAATTTGTAATGTTAATTAATCCAAAATTCTTTGAAATTGGTATCAAAATGTAGATAATTTAACTCTCTTTCATATGACACCAAACTCATGGTGGTTCAAGGTTTCCTTAAAATATTATTTACAAAACACTATTTGGTCGTCAAAAGGGACACTTTTTTGGTGGGGGCGTCCCCCTGGCCACACCCACCACTTAGAACATGCCAGACGGTCAATTTTTTTATGTGGAGCTATGCGATCTTTACATCTGTGCACATTAAAATTGGTTTCCTTCCCAGCTAGGTTGACCCCCACTGGCTCCCGGTCTAGGACCCCCCAGGAAATGAAGGAGGGGTTTGAAAATTTGGACCCCATCATTTTTGGTCAATTAAAATATCAACTTTGGTACAAAAATCCTACGGGAGCTGTCTCAGTGACATACCGTACCACACTAATACGCTATGTAGCATAAATAGAGTGTGGTAGTACCATGGAAATATAAACTTTCAAAATATTTTTTGGGGGTAATACTTTATCTATGCTATTTAAAAATAAGTGGTGAAAGAAGAGGACAATTTATATGCTGCCTGGAAAGAAAGAAAAAACGATTTGACTTGAAATGACATCCTCTCTTTTTTTTGGATAGACATAACAGGGAAATGTGCAGTGTCATAACACACTATCTACTATTAAAAGAGAGTATGGTAGTACCAAAGAAATATGTAATGTTGATATATCACGCTGGGTTATTCTAGCTATTATTATTATTATTATTATTCTCTGTCTAGGCTATTTAAAAAGTAGTGTAAAAAAAGGACATTAACATGGTTCCTGGACAAAATACGATTTAATTTTGAATTATCATTCTCTCTACCCTATAAAGCCATGGTAGAGTAATGTGTTGTGTAATGATACATACTCTAGCATAAACAGAATATGGTAGTACCAAAGAATTATCTATTTTTTAAAATATATATCTCTCTCTGGGTAATACTCTGTCTATGCTATTCACAAAGTAGTATCTAAAACGGAGGACATGTTCATGCATGGTTCTTGAGAAAGAAGAAAAACACACGATTTGATAGGCCTAGTGCATACATTAGTGGCATAAATAGTTCTGGGTCGATCTGCTCTCAGTTTTGCAGTTGATTCGGAATTGGTATTCATTCTGGCTGGTATATCAGAAAAGTTACGAGTCCTGAAAAAGGCTTATGGGAATTTCATGTTCCGATAATTAAGACTATTGTCGAGTGTTTTGAAACATTTATTATTCATATTGTGAGTTCTCTTCAAGACAAGTTTATTAAAGAGAGGTTAATTAAAACTGCATGCATTGCGATTTCCTGAAAATGTATTGAGTTCGAAATAATTAATTCATAACATTGAAAAGAAGAAAAAAGAAGGACAAAAAAAAGGATTAATATCTTTTAAACTGATTTAGTTAAGACAACAATTCATGTTGAAGATACAATGATGATGACTGTCGATTAATGGTTTTAATATTATGTTGGATTAGCTAAAAACGGTTTAAATATATGGCCTAAAATAAAATAAGACTAGGACGGAAAAAAAAGCAAAAACAAAGACAAAACAAAGTGGGAATCCCATCCAACCTTAGACCTTTTGCGTGATTTACATTGTCTGCCATAGACTTTGTGGGATTCTCAAAGTTATTCATATTTATTATTAGCTGTACCGAATGTAGAATGCAATAGTTGATCGATGAAAATAAAGCATCTACTGTGTTGAATCATATCGCAAGGAGTTTTCGATAATCGTTTAGTGCACCTTTTACAACAGATTTCATTTACGACTTAAATCATGTTGTCCTCCTGTTATTGATTCACATATTATTAATTTTTGAAGAGCGTTTTCTTCTAATATTATCTCATGTTCTGTTTCCTTTTCCTTCTTTTCTCCCGTCTCTCTCTCGTATTTTCTTCTCTTTGATTGGGGGGGGGGGTGAAATGCCCCTGTGTCCCCGAAATTACGACTTCAATCATGTTGTCCTCCCGTTATTGATTCACATATTATCAATTTTTGAAGAGCATTTTCTTCTGATAATATCTCATGTTCTTTTTCCTTTTCCTTCATTTCTCCCCTCTCTCTCTCGTATTTTCTTCTCTTTGATTGGAGGGGGGGGGGGGGAATGGCCCTGTGTCCCTTAAATCCTATAAGATACGTAGGTTTAGGTTAAGAGAAGGAAGAAAAAGAGCTAAAATATATGTGCAGCAAAACCATCAAACATGTAAGAAGACAAAAGTGGCGTAATGAGCAGAAACTTTTTTGGGATCGGAACAAAATCCGCATCACAACCAAGGAGCATAATGCAGGGGCGGCGGACCGTCTTTCAAAATAGGGGGGGGGGGGGGCACTAACAAAAAGGTCACTTTATGGAAAAAGGGGCACCTTCAAAGGGGAAACATAAACAAAACATACACCATTTTAGACATTAGTATATACCCCTACATCGTCATGATTGTGATTATACTACCAGGGATGACATCAATATTTGCTTTTCTTTACGTGGTACAAGATACTGCTTACTTAAGCAACATACTTTGCAGTTGGGAGTGATGGTCTGTATATTCATTTTCGAGCGAGCTAAGCGAGAGAGAACATTGTTTAACTTTTGTGAGGTCCCAGTGTGAAAACAAAATTTGGAAACAAAAATTTGGAGTGATTTGCTTTATGGTGCTGAAAGCTGGACACTGCTCAAAGCCGATGAAAATCGCATCATGGCAGCAGAAATGTGGTTCTGGAGGAAAATGCTAAAGATCAACTGGAAGGACAAAAGAACTAACCTCAGTGTTTTACAAGAACTAAACACAGAAAGAGATCTCCTTGGAAAAGTGGCTCGCCTCAAGTTGGGTTACTTTGGACACATTCTGCGTGACAGTGGAAGCCCCTTAGCAGCACAAATAATAGAAAGCCAAGTAGAAGGAAAAAGAAAAAGAGGCAGACAGAGAAAGCAGTGGTTCGATAACATCAAAGAATGGACAGGTCTCACATATTCAGAAGCCAAAAGATTAGCACAGGATAGAAACAAATGGAGAAAGACAACAAGAAGATGTTCAGATGTGGTCGCCAATCGCCAGCAACTGACGGTGGCAGCCAGGTAGCCAGGTAACAGGTAGGTAGTTTGAAAAATTAAATCTTAAAAAGAAGACAAAAAACAAACCCTGATGAGTATTAAGCACAATCTAATGAAGAAAGACTAAACAAGTTTTTTTTATAAGAAACATAATTAAAAATGCGAGCGTGCGTAGCGAGCGATCTCCAGGAATAATTAAAGAAAAAGAGGCTCCAAGTCGCCTTGAATTAGGGGTGCATGTTATGAAGAAAGGAAAAGTAGGCACTTATCAAAAGGGAAAATGACAGTTGTTAGAAAAGAAAAGGCGCCCGTGTCAGAGTAAAATGGGCACTTATAAGAGGTAGAAAGTGGCAGTTAAGAGAAAGGGAAAGGGGTTCTTATTACGAAGGAAAAGGGGCACTAGTCAAACTAAAAAAGGGCAAAAATATCAGAGGTGAATTTCTCGCACCTGAAAAGACATACTCACCAGAGATGAAAAGAGAGGAAAAGGACAGTTATTAGAAAATAAAATGGGCACTTTTCAGGGGTACCTGAACAAGTGGGGGAACAGTACCCCCCCCCCCCCCAAGGTAGTTCCGCCTCTGAAATAACGGCTAAAAGTGAGGGGGGGTATTGGAAGGAAGGTAACAAATCATTGACATTCGTTTAGAAATTTGCGTTAATTTTGCTCACACCATTAACAAAATCTTATTAAAATAAATCAATACACTTGCACAAGATTCAAGCATGGGTGTCGATCCCGGGGGGGGGGGGATGGGGGGATATACCCCCCCCCCAATATTTCAGGTGGGGGGGATGGCCTGTACAATCATCCCCCCCAATAATTCACCACAAACAAATACAAAAAATGAAGAGAAAAATTAATGATGAGAGTCCGATGAGAGTAGTTGACCATCAATATACACATTTTACTATCTCATTTTCATAATACATACATATATACAAAGTAAATAAGACAACCGTATATGAGACAAGAATAAATTGAATTCTCGCTCATACGGCTTCATCAGGAATTGATGAATTTATTCAATTTGTTCAATCAACAGCATCAGCATCAAAAGCAAAGAGCTAAATGTTAAGCGCGAAGCACAAAAGTAGCAATCTGCAATGCACATCAGACAATCCTGGACAGTGTAAACATAGATGAATTCTGTGACGATTTCGTGATGAGATCGGAGACAAGGAGAAAGATTTTCGGACATTAGTATGACTTATAAAATAATTCACTAGTTGTTATGTTATTTCCGTTCACCCTTTTTAAAATTCACGTCATTGTATCTTTATTTTTATTGTTTTCACTCATTTTATTTCCTGATATTTCCTAAAACATTTTTCATTTTTGGAGAAAGATTATTATGTCACAACTTATTTGTGACACAACTTATTTTTAGTGGGGAAACTGAATTAAGACAAGGATTAATATAGAGAACAGTACAACGAATCGGCTTCTTTCTCTAATAAATTAGCGAACAGGGCAAAGCTGTTAGAGGTGCAACTGAAATGTCAAAGTACACGATACAACTAATCGTCTTCTTTTACTAATGATTTAATGATACGTGAGGGCTTCCGCGCTATGCGCGGAATGGGCGAAAATGGATACAGACAAGGATTAAGAGTAATAATTTATTAAAACATTAAAGCTTCCGCGCTTAGCGCGGTAGGGGGGAAACTGAATTCATGAAGGACACGATACAACAAATCGTCTTCTTTCTCTAATAATGTAATAAAATGTGAAAGCTTCCGCGCTTCGCGCAGGAATGGGCAAAAATGAATTCAGACAAGGATTAAGAGTCGAGAATGGTACACAGAATCGTCTTCTTTCTTTAATAATCTAATGAAACTTCAGAGCTTCCGCGCTACGCGCGGGAGAAGGGGAACTTGATTCAAACATTAATGATTAAGAGTCGAGAATGGTACATCGAATCGTCTTCTTTCTTTAATAATCTAATGAAACGTCAGAGCTTCCGCGCTACGCGCGGGGAAGGGGAACTTGATTCAAACAAGGATTAAGAGTCCAGGGGGGTGTTTCACAAAGATCCTAAGTTGAACTTATCTCTAAGTTGAACTTAAATATTATGGAGAGCCATTTGTAGCCTTTAAAAAAAATATGTTCAAATAAAAAATTAAACTATTTTAGACTTTCATAAATTACACATCAAAAATATAAAATCTCCTTGATAATAGAAAATATGAATAATTTGAAATGAACATTCTTTGCATTTTAAAATAACTTCTACAAAATATTTTCAAAGATGCTAACGGCTTTCCATAATTTTTAAGTCTAACTTAGAGATAAGTTCAACTTGGGATCTTTGTGAAACACCCCCCAGAATGGTACATACACTGTCGCTCATAAAGTTGGAATATTTTTGTTTTACCCCAATTTATGGAATTATTTTAAAAATAATTTAAAAATAATAGATATAGATAATAGTATACATTCTCAGATTTTATTGAATACTAATTTGACAATGTGTGTTTTGCGTGACTGCTAAAGCATGTGTATGCTACTATGCTTTTCAACTAGGGTACCTATACGCCCTTAAGTCATAAATGACAGTAATGAGGATTAATGTTTTTTTAATAATCTAATGAAACGTCAGAGCTTCCGCTACGCGCGGAGGAAGGGGAACTTGATTCAGACAAGGATTAAGAGTCGAGAATTGTACATCGAATCGTCTTCTTTCTTTAATAATCTAATGAAACGTCGGAGCTACCGCGCTACGCGCGGAGGAAGGGGAATTTAATTCAAACAAGGATTACGAGTCGAGAACGGTCCACCGAATCGTCTTCTTTCTCTAATAATTTAGTGAAACGTCAAAGCTTCCGCGCTTTGCGCGGGGGGGGGGGGGGACTCCCCCTCCCTGCACCCAACCCCCTAGGAACCGCGCTTCGCGTGCTGCACTACCGCCCCCCTAAAATTAAATCCTGGCTACGCGCTTGGGAGGGGTGCAACTTGCCACACGCTTCTACCACTTTGGTTGCTTTGATCCATTGCCGAAAATTTTTTTGGCACCTATCATCCCCCCCAACCACGGATACAAATCGACACCCTTGGATTCAAGATTAAGATTCAAGATACTTTATTTCTCCAATCGTGCAAAGAATAAACTAACATTATTAACTGCTCCTTTTTTGGTACTTTCATATTTTTCATTATAATCGGGTTTTTTCATAAGCAAATGTCCATTTTTTCTTTCTTTCTTGTTCGACTATATTTGTTCGCTAAAGTATAAATGTCCGACGTATATCAGGTTATGCTTAAAATACTACTTTAAAAACGAATTAGATGATTTTACACTATCCAAATTCCACAAATAAATAGAAATATGATATTTTTTAACATTTAAAACATCTTATAAAATTGTATAGAATGTTGGATACGAGAAAGTAGTCAAGGTATTCAGTTTCTCTTTTGCCCCAGAAAATTCGTGTTTATCTTTGGCGGATTTCCGTTTTTTCTTCTTTCATACTCACTGAAACTTCCTTTTGGTAATTGATCCGAAGAGTCTAATTAGGTTTTTCTCCCTCTAGATATTCGATTACAAGTAATTGTTGAACATCTGTAATTTTTAGAATAATGCATCTGCTTGGGGGCATTTTCCGTTGTCCGCCAATGGAGTATGCTTTTTTAATAGATTGCTATATTATACGTAATTAAGGTTCCTGTTTAAATTATTCAAGATTCAAGATATTTTGTTTAACCATAACAATACGAACATACAAACAATAATACAAAATACAATACGGGATATGGAAAAGGTCTATCGACAAGCAAATGCTTATGAGGAATAGCCCTGAAAGAGAGAGAGAGAGAGAAAGAGAGAAAGGGAGAAAGAGAGAGAGAGAGAGAGAGAGAGAGAAAACAACAAAACAAACACCAAGTAGATACAGAGCAGACTCAATTACTCAAATAAAACTATTTTAAAGGCACGCAAACACAGAAACAGACATAAAAATTGAGTAAAAGGGGCGGATTCGGCTCTCCCACGCCCCCTCTTACTCTACCTCTGTCTCATTTCCCTCGAATGTGAATCTTATAATACTCCCCGCCAGGCCCTGGTTCATGACAAAAAATACACAGCCATCCTTGCCTCTATACGCCGATAATCATTCAGTCACATGAGAATTGTCAATCACGCGGTAAATAATATGATCACATGATTATAATAATAATGCTATGATCACATGATTATAATTATATAGTAATAATGCTAAATATATAACTCATTGGGGATATAGTATAGTATTAGTAGCCATGTTATTTTCGATATTATAGTACATGTAATAGTTTATGACATCAGTTCGTGCATTGTTGACCCATATTCTCAAAACCTTAGATTAAACCTTCCCATGCACGTGTAAAGTTTGTGCAAAGTTTACACATACAGCAATGCAGCCTTCTAGTAACAGTGTTATACCTCTAGGCTTGGTTGCCCTACTTGGTTTCTTGAGCTATGTCGAAAGCGAGCCATCATGTGATAAATTGATTGGACCGGTCAACAATTGCCACTGTCGGTACAGCGATGGGGGAGATCCGCCGACATATCGGAACATCGACTTTAGCCCGCTTGGCAGAAGCGATGGCAAGCCAGCGTAAGTTACTGATTTCGATATAGAGCATAATAATACAGCGAATATAAGTCACAGAGAAGAGTGTGTATTAATGTTTACAAGTGCCTAAGCCTGGTTGCTACTGATAAATTATTTCCGATTTATACAGCACTTTATTTTTCGCTTTTCTTGATGTATATTTCATTCCGAATTTAAAGAACTGATACACAAATCATTGATTAGTATCGCTCCATGACCAGACCATGTCAAAGGTTTTCCTTATACTCTGCAAATTCGATGTGTAATGACGTTACCCAACATTGGGCGGTTCACCCTTTACACAGGGGTACACAAATTGCACAATTTACACCACGAATTCTTTTTCACTCAACTTAACACAACCCCTGTGTGAGGAGTGATCTACCCAATCTTGTGTAAAGTCGTACACAACTTTACACAACGAATTTGAAGAGTATTTATTAAAAAAATACCGATTTGCTAAATATCGATTGATATTTCTAAAACCTAATTATTTTAAACATCAGATTCATAATTCATGTAAATACCATATTACTGTTGCCTCGTTCCTCACATGTTAACAAAACGATGTCCATGATCAAGTTCAATTTAAATTCTTTTCCTCGGTAATTTTTAAGTCATTTTTTTTAATTGAACGTCATTAGGCCTACTTAATATGTTCTATAAATAAAGGCAGAAATAATGATTATACACATTTTTATTTCATCAAATATTTGTGTAACAATCATACATAAAGAAAGAATAAATCATATTAAAAGCGCAGCAATTATGAGGATAAAGTGAAGACCCCAGTCTTAAGTTTTTAGATCGTAGGTTTCTGCAAGAATATGTATATAGTGCGGAATAAATGGTAGAATACATATTTACATACTGATAAATATCTCCTTCTAAGTCAAAGGTAGATCTTTGATTTACATAAAAGACTTCTCCCTGATCTATCTATACATATATGAGTACGAAATAAATGGCAAGATACATATTTACATAATGATATACAGGGTGGTCCATACAAAAACCCACGGACTATTACACACCAATATAGTACGGAAGAAATTTCAATGCCAGAAGAGGTGGGGCAATTGTTAGAAGAAAAAAACAAATGTCAAGTTTCCCAAAGTTGGTGTATTATTTTTTCATCTAGACGCATTTTATTTGCTATATACGATGTTGAAGAAATCCATCAGTGTTTCCTGCAGAAAATAACGTACCAATGTGTAGTTTCTGAAATTGTATTGTGCGTACTGAGCTTAGGGCAAGATGTAATAAACTTTGAATTGAACACAAGCAAAATATTCCTCGGACAGATTTTCAGGATTTTCTATTGACTTGTTATGTTAAACAGAGACAAGAAATTATACGAATGGTTTAAAACACGGATCATTTTGAAACCGGACAAATCTGAACTCCTACGTTGTGTCACATAATGCTCCTTAAAACAAGAACCTCTATCTCAAATCTGTCAATCTTGGTATCAGGCGCGTACGCAGACGGGGGGGGGGGGTGAGGTTAATTACCCCCCAGTCAAATTTGTTTAATATGTGGGTATCGGAGGATAACCCCCCTCACTTCCCCCCAAATAAAAATGGACTCTACCCCCCCCCCCCTCCCCGCTGACTGAGTCGTTGCGAAATTATCGGCGCGATTTTCAAATGTTAACCCCCCTTGAAAAAATCCTGCGTACGCTACTGCTTGGTATAATTTGTCACGTGAAAAGATTCTCCTTCCGCTGGTGCCAACGGATTCGACCCCTTTTAATAGAAGTTTGCCTTTCAACTTTTACTAAGCCACCCTGAATAGGAAAAAAATAAAAGAAATGAACGTTGGACTTTCGAATAGAAACGTTTACATTGTACAATCCTTTTCTGCGTCTGGAGTATTATAAGGAGAGACATGTCGGTGTTACTGGGAGTAGGGGGGGGGGGGTGGAGTGCAAGGGGTATACATTCCTCTGAAATATTAGGAGGGCTGCCTCCTGAAATCTTTACAAAAAATGACATGACATCATGAAGGTTGTATACAATGAAGTAAGTCAGTTTGCATATTTAATAATAGGTATGAACAAATCGGTGCAAATCGAAATGTTCGATGATAGCAAATTTCACTTTATATGCCATCTATCAATGCCAATTCCAGCAGTGCCTAACACGCAGGGTAAATATTGGTTTATACTAATGCATGCACAGTCATACCTGTATCTAAAAACAAGCACCAATTTTTGCATGGTCTGATAACCCGGTCCCACCAACGAGGCAGACCAGAGACAGAACAAAAAATATCGATTGGCCGAGAATCGGTTTGTTTGCAGTCGATATGAAGACGCAAATTTGGCGGTGTTACCAAAGTTTAAATGACAAGAAAAGAAAATAGTGTCATTTTGTAACCTAGGTGACCAAGAATCGGTCTGTTTGCAGTCGATATAAAGTCGGTAGTTCGACTTTGTTACTAAAGTTTAAACGAGATCAAATCAAGATTGCCAAATAGCCCGCTATTTTTGATTTGGGAAATAAGCCCGAAGTTACAAATTGCGTTATCATCAGCTCGAAACTCGAATCTCGAGCTCGAGAAATTAGCTCGAGATATTTTGCTCAGCGTTCGCGAGTCTTCGGGCTGGCCGCGGTGAAGACGCACCGGACAAATAGCGGGATATTTTGCATACTGGCCCAAGATATCTTGGGATGATTATCTCGACCAAATATCCCGCTGATTGCAACTGCTGATTGCAACTGTCCATATAGGATAATTGTTTAAATTTACAATCTTGCTTTAAAGGTAGGCGTTACTACTGCAGCTAGAAGGGATTAGACCACACAGCGAGCCATCGAGGTCACTGTGACAGGTGGCTTTCTCATTAACTCAGCTCTCATTTAACATAAGAAAAAGAGGATCATGGGGGACCAACAGGCACCGATTTGGGAAGTTTTCTATATAGAGGGAGCAAGTAGCTACAAGTAGGACAGTGTGCCTTTAACATATGAAAAAAGGAACAACATATAATTGACAACCATAAGGACTTAATTAAATACATGTGAATTGTAAACACATACTTCACAAATTAGCTGGATAATTTGCGATCGGGATAATTAAAAAAACGGGTTATTTGGCGATCTCGAGCTGATGATGAGAGGCCTAGTGTCAACTGGTTGATCGCAGGAAGGCGAAGCCCCTCCCCTGTTTGCAAGCCCAAGCAGAAGCTGAAAATTGAACTCCGCTGAGTTGCTGCTCATATTAAGAGAATGTATATAAAGGTGTCTAGATCAAGAAGCATTTCCTGTTCACGCCCTTAGATTTGGGGTGCCGTTAGGACGTTCCAACCCTGCATGTTATAGTTCTGGACACGCCATTGCTAATCCTCTCCAGTTTTTTATTCCTGTTATCTTTTTCATCTTCTAGATTTGCTTACAAGGAAACTCCAAACGATGAATTCAAGTACGCATACAACCCATGTCATCCATTCAACGACGGGTTTTGCACCACAAATACTGCGGTGAGAAACAAATATTAAACAAAAAATAGCTATGGAAAATAACATAAGCAATATAAACTCGTCAAGATTTGTCTCGGTTAACTGGGAAACTATCAAAACATGGCATGCTAGCCATGTACATCTGTATTCAATACATTTTGTAAGTGTATCTTGCCATGATTGAACGGTGCTTCTTAAAATGTTAGTAAAGATTTTGCCAAAAGTTAGTTAGGAGACTAAATCCTTGCCGATTTCCTGCATGTGACATATGAAGAAAGTATTTTTTTTAAAGGGGGGGGGGGGGGGTGAGAAAGAAAGAAATCAAGAAAAACAGAAAGAAAAAAAAATCATTATAAAATGCAACCGATCGGAATTTCAATGTGTTTAGCTTATAACTGGGCATGCAAACTGAACCAGCCGAATCCTAACATTATATTTTATGAGACCGCAAACATAAAGGAATGGATAAAGACTTAAAAGAAAGAAACAAAACTTGTATTTTGCTCTCACTTCAAGGTTATCTTTACAGTGTGTACTTTTTGTTTATTTCCTTGTTTTGATAAAAATAAATCGTTAGTATTTATTAGATGATTATATTTATGCTTTAGCATTTCCTTTGACAACATTTTTCTGATAGACTCTGTACTCTCGATTTCGTACAGTGTGCATATTGATGATTTTGCCATTTCATATTTTTTCTTCCCGAAGTAGTTTCTTTTGAACATATTTGACATTGTCCAAAACTTAACCATTTTTTTCCAGGCATGTCAAGTGTCAAATGATGAGCAGCATTCTTACCCTATTGGTGACCCAGACGTTATAGCTTTTGAAGTGATAGATTCCGACATAGTCTTGACGTATGCAGAAGTTGGTAACAGGTATGGCACGCTCATGTTCAATAATTCATTGCATGTTGCCTCAACCCCCAACATAAAACAAATCTTCTATATGGGCATGCCTTGAACAATAATGCATGGCCCTACGGAGGAATTTTTCCGTTGGGGACTGGGGAAAATGCAATGAATTATTGAAAAATTATTGCATTTTCTTTGTTTTTTTTGTTTTTGTGGGGGCGTCGACGTACCCTAGCGCCCGCTGCGTACAGTCATGATTCATTGGCTAAGCAATAGCCTCATTACTGTGAGCCCCCAGGATTAAAACCGTGTCGATGTGCTATATTAGTGCCCTTTTGTGAGGTATTAATCCCCATTACTGTCAGTTATGACTTAATGATGTAGGTCCCCTAGTTGATTAGCATAGTAGCACACACATGCTTTAGTAGTCTCGCAAAAAAAAGACTCCCCAATTGTCATTTAATAAGATCTGAGAATGTATACTATTATCTAGATCTATTACGAATAAATCATTGTCAAAATCATTCAATAAATTGGGGTTAAAATAATTATTCCACCATTATGAACAACAGTGTACAATCATTGTTTTGAAAGACTTGCGAATATTGTCTTATTGCCTTTAAATGACGAATTAACGCAGTTAATAACGCAATCGAAATGATCAATTAACGCAGTTAATAACGCAATCGAAATGACGAATTAACGCAGTTAATAACGCAATCAAAATGACGAATTAACGCAGTTAATAACGCAATCGAAATGACGAATTAACGCAGTTAATAACGCAATCGAAATGATCAATTAAAGCAGTTAATAACGCAATCGAAATGTTCAATTAACGCAGTTAATAACGCAATCGAAATGACGAATTAACGCAGTTAATAACGCAATCGAAATGACACCTCTTGTGCAACATACATATAGATTTAAAAAATCAGGTTGCGCCGATCGGTACATGGTTTTCATATCTAAATGCTGCGATCTACATGTCTTTCCTCAGTTTAATATTTATCAAAGACTCGATTATTATTATAATTGTTATTATCGTTATAAATATTTGTATTATAATTTCTATTATCATAAAGTTTTGTTTTTAATTTTAATCTTATAAAAATCATTATTACAATCATTATTATTACCAATGTTTTTTTTTTTTTGGTTTATATTATTATTATCATTATTATCATCATCACCACTAGAAGTACTATTGATATTATATATATCCCCTATTCATTAGTACTGGAGTTATGCATAAATCACATATGTACAAAAAACAAAAGTAGAGTGTGAGAAAGTAGAAGAATATACCTAGAATAAGGGTTTCTTGTTTGCCACCCCAACAGGTTAGCAGTCGTTAACTTTCACTGCGATGAAAGCGCCTTAACAGCTGCAACGTATGAGCCACTAGGTGAACAAACACCTGCCACTGGAAATTATGTGAGTACTCAATGAGGTTATTTAAACGACACAACGACAATAATTCGCAATGGTGGGATCACAAGTCTGGAATATATGCGACAATTGAAATTAAGGTACTACAAGTAACTTTTTGTCCGAAACTTGCGTGAGGGGCATACGTACGAACATTTTTTTGTTTGCGCGTACTGTCTTGATAATGGCAAATTGGGTTTTGCTGGGGAGGGGGGGGGGGGGGGGCACGGTGCGAAATCTTAAAAACTACATTTAAAAGTGACATTCTTATCCCTATAGGATAATTAGTTAAGAGTGAAGAAAGCAAAGGATATAATAATAATTTCGGCGCTCACATCATTCAAGGAATTCCTTCTTTCTCTCTCTCTCTCTCTCTCTCTCTATATATATTTATTAATGTGTATTAAAGAATGTTTTTATAAAGCTCCATCTCTTCTGCTCATAAACTCTGACGGTTTGCATTTGCCCATAACTTTATCCTCGAAATACGTGTTCAGTTTTAGGTCATAATGTTTTTTCTTTTAAATCATGTTTCTTAACAGTTAAATCGATCCAATGAAAAAACAGGAAATCATTCTCATATTTGGCATGATCAGCAACATTGTATATCTCTCAGCATCAGCCTGATCATAATACCACAACTATAAATAATTGTTTCATTGTTTTTCTATATGAATGTATAGCACTTCACAATTGGTACTTGCCTGGCATGTCTGAAGGACATACCAAACTGCTATCCAGTTGGCGGGACAGAAATCACCGCTGGAGGAATTTTATGTATTATGTAAGTAGACGACTATAGGCTGATAAAAAAGTTTTCATTTATTATGAATATGTGACTGCAGAACTTAGTTACGGTTGTATCCAACCAACGAAGAAAAGTAAATTCATGTAATAATGAATAATATGTGAATAATAATAATGATGATAATAATAATACAAATAATATTCATCATAATAATATCAACAAGTCGGTTTTATTTACCCAGGGTAGCCACATCAGTATTAATACCGCTCTTCCTGCGGGCGCCCTGTTATAATAATTAATACCTCGGCGATTGCAAGGTATCCATTTACACATGTAGGGAGAGTGGTTAAAGCCGATAAATGTTTCGCCAAAATACATTAGTGCCGGGTTGGGATTCAAATCCTTAACCCTTGGATTGAGAGTCAAATGAACGAACCGCTATACCAGCTCTAAATGTACGTAGACATCCACTGTAACCCCATAACTGTATCTATCTCTCTACATTTTCGGTTATCTGCTCATGACAGATTTGCATAACTGTTTTTTGTGTTAAGAGCATCTTGTTACAGATGTTTGTACATGTAGTTTGTACTGGAATTCCAGTATACAAAAAAGGTCCGATATCATTTAAAGATAAACTTGAGTTCTGGTAAAAAAAAGAAAATGAATTCTCACAGAATCAAACGAAACTTACACTGAATGTTTAAGATTACAAATAAATGTCATTTGCCAAACGATTTCGGTAGAAAATGTATACTGGCTGAGTAATGAGCATAGAAAGATAAGGAAATCAAGGTATAGGTAACCCCGACACAATTTATGTAGTCCCATACACATCTTTCTGTGTACAGTGCTTGTTATTTCACCAAGACAAATTTATTATGATTTTGATGACTCCAGAACCTTGCAGTACACACCAATACTTATATGCTACATGATCAACTTTTTCTGATCCATTCCACACCTTTTCCTTCACAATGCAATCGCATGACCAGAACTCACCTTTATCTTTAAGTATCTCTACTACTGTTTCTCATATGACAGATTTGCAGTATTGGTTCTTGTTTACCTCATCGGAGGTATCCTGTTTCAGAAGTTTAGTCGAGGTGCGACTGGTAAAGAGCTGATTCCAAACTATGGATTCTGGGTAGATCTTCCTGCGTTAGTCAAGGTGGGTGAATAGTCAAATGAAACACATGCTAAAAATACATATACATCTGTTCTGCGTTGAGATGGATAATCTAAAATATCGTTCAATTCCGAGTTAAAAATTGACGATGAATTTTTAGGTGAAGATTACTACCGAAGATAAAGATCCATGTTACTCGCACCAACTCCAAAAGCTCTTTTATGCAGATTTATTTCTGCTATAGCATGGATGATAACGGAAATTCGAATCCAGCTCTTGCATGCGAAGTTGAATCAGACTCATGTTAGACATGATATTGTGCTTTACTTCTTTATGTGAATTCATGTTATTGTTTTAGCGTTGTACTCTATAGTAGGTACTAGGATAGTTGCCATGCATGCAAAGCTCAATTCTAAATGCCTAATTTCAATTCATTACACCAAACATGTAGAAAGCACGATCACAATTAAGACTTGTAGATGTGTCAAGGTTCGTCTAGCGGATACGTCGCTGGACTGTGAATCTCAGAGTTTTTGGTTCCAGTTCTGCTTTATCTAAACTTGCCACTCTCCACCCAAGTGGAATGTTAAAAAAATGGGTGCAAATAACCCGGTTTACAGGAAGAAATTCCTTGAATGCTTTGGGGCCTTATCCTGGCGGCTCAGTCACAATCAGGGGAAATATTGATACTTTGTATGACGCGCAATAGAGTATTTTGTATAGTAGCTGCACTATATAGTTGGACATGTTATTATTACTATTACCAGTTTTATTATTATCATTACATTTATTATTATCATCAATATCAATATTAGTATTTGTATTGATATTATCATCATCATTATCATCATCATTATCATCATCATTATTATCATCATTATCATTATCATCATTATCATCATTATCATCATTATCATCATTATCATCATTATCATCATTATCATCATCATCATCATTATCACCATCATCATCATTATCATCATTATCATCATCATCATCATCATCACCATCATCATCATCATCACCATCATCATCATCATCACCATCATCATCATCATCATCACCATCATCATCATCATCATCACCATCACCATCATCATCATCATCACCATGATCATCATCATCATCACCATCATCATCATCTTCATCACCACCATAATCATCATTATCACCATCATCATGATCATCATCATCATCATCATCATCACCATCACCATGATCATCATCATCACCATCACCATGATCATGATCATCATCACCATCATCATCATCATCATCACCATCACCATCATCATCATCATCACCATGATCATCATCATCATCACCATCATCACCATCATCATCACCATCATCATGAACACCATCACCATCACCATCATCATCATCATCATCACCATGACCATCATCATCATCACCATCATCATCATCATCATCATCATCAATATGATACGCCAATGCAATCTTTGACACAATTCAGTGGATGACGCACAAGGTATAAAGCCTGTTGAAATTGCCCTGGGTGGCTTTTGCGAAGGTCTTTGTGAGAATCACTCAAAATAACCATTGTCAATTATTTTTCACTATCTTATCTCTATGTAATCACAACAGAACTGTAATCTTCAATTATGTACATTATTTACATAATAGTCCATAGGTATGGAAATGTTTCAAAACACCCATTTTCTAATTGATATTGGTTGCAGGATGGAGCCATGTTTCCAATACAATCATGCAGAGGGAAGACTAGTAAGTCTGATTATGAGACCTTAAAATAAGGTAAGTATAACGCATATCTTTGATCTAATTATTTAAAAGAGCCACTAGTATTTTCTTAATTGACCCCATCTTATAAACATTTGCGATTAACCGCAACTAATTTGCAATTGATATCAATCGCAACTATGTACTTATGAGATAGGAGACTGTAAACTTGCGATTGATTAGATTACTTGCGATTGAATCGGATCAGTCGCAACTCTCTATGAGACGGGGCCCAGTTCCCCTGATCATGAATATAATTATACCGCCCTATAGTGTATAAAGGGGCAATCAAATAATTTACGACTATAATTTAATGTTTCTGATAGGACTTTTATGAGTCCATTCCAAGTACATTTACCAATATGGGAATCTGGACATGCAGTAGACCATTTAGTTTTACACGCATTTCGGATGTATGTAGAAGTCATGATGACCTTGCGTGGAATTTATGTGTTGGGTAAGGTATACTTTTATAACTCACCCATAGGAAAGTGAAAAGTATGCCGCAGACCTGCCGCAGATCTGCCGCAGACTTTTAGTCTGCGGCAAAGAGTATGCCTAAGTATGCGGCAGAAAGAAATTTTGCTGCAGACTTGCCGCATACCAGTATGCCACAGGAACAGTCTGCGGCAGATCTGCGATAGGATGAAACTTTGCTCCAGACTTGGCGCATACTAGTATGCCACAGGAACGGTCTGCGGCAGGGCGAAACTTTGCTCCAGACTTGCCGCATACCAGTACGCCACAGGAACAGTCTGCGGCAGGTCTGCCACAGAAAAGTGGAAAATTATACAGTCTGAAGCAAGGCTATAGGCGGCCATTTTGTAGGACATGCTGTACCATATGAGGTTGCAGGCTGACCCCATGATCTTGTAAATTCCTGTGTTATTAGCACTGTTAATTGTCTTTTTAGCTTCTGTCAAACCAAACAATTTGCTTCAAGTTCAACTGGTACCATAAGAGGAATTTATTACATAAGAGGAGGCTGAGGAATTAACGGACTGTTTCAAACTTTTTTGTTGTGCCATATGTGATCTTATCTTCAGCCCCACTAACTCACTTTTTTGTTGTAACTAGGTACCCAAGACGAAAATCCAATTGAAACTAATTGAACACCAATTTAATTTTCAATTGGTTTCAATTGGTCTCAATAGGTTTTAACAGGTTTCAATGGGACTTTAATAGGACTTCAGATGGTTTCAATTGGTCCAGATTGTCCCTATTGGACCAATTGGGCCCATTGGCCCCATTGGCCTATGCCCCATTAGACTTTAATGGGACCCAAATTGGCCTGAAGTTGGACTTCAATTGGTCCAATTGAAACCAATTGAAAACCTTTTAAAGTCTAATGGGGCAGATTGGTCCAATTGAAATCAAAAGAGACTGACGTGAATACAATTGAGAGAGAGAGAGAGAGAGAGAGATGGTAGTGATTATAGGTGAGAATATGAGGATTGTTCTCTACTCACATACATAAGTTAAAAAGTTTCGGCAAAGCGACTTTTCAAATCTTTATGCAGGCCTCGTCAGGCGCGTACGCAGGGGGGGGGGGGGGTTGGGGTTAAACCCCCCCCCTTGAGTTTGTTTTTATGTGTATGTTTTATGTATGTTTGTTGGGAAACCCCCCCCCCCCTTTTGAGATTTTTTTTTTTTTTTTTTTAAATAAATTTAAAAAATAATGATAAAATAAAAAAAGCTATGGCTGAAATTTTGGGCCCGATTTTAACCCCCCCCCCCCCCCTTGAAAAAATTCTGCGTACGCCACTGGGCCTCGTTATATAATTATAGGCTTAATGTGAAAAGCAGTAACATATTGGACAGACATCCTCTTGCTTACCAAAAGAAAACTCGTCGCTCTTGCATCAAGCACTGCTTTAATAATAGCAATGTTTCTGTATGATTATTAAAATCAATAAACATTCTCGATCTAAATGCTATTTAATTTTTTTCAGACAAAGGACCAAGAATTTTCGCATCCCAAGAGGCGATGCTAACCCTCAAGGACAGGAGTATCCTCTACAACAGCTAGGAGAGGCTTCTGAAAACTCCACCCCTAATTCAAATGAAGGAAATTGAAGAAAAAAAAATGATGGCTGTTTGCCTCCGCTGTTCTTTAATCCAGGCGTACTCCATGAGGAAGATGTATGACGTAGTTCCTGTTAATACTCATATCAGGAGG
This sequence comes from Strongylocentrotus droebachiensis, assembly GCA_035222895.1. Lineage (NCBI taxonomy): Eukaryota > Metazoa > Echinodermata > Echinoidea > Camarodonta > Strongylocentrotidae > Strongylocentrotus > Strongylocentrotus droebachiensis. Next base: position 181,289 of record JAVYIG010000833.1, on the reverse strand, counting down.
AAAACATGACTTCCCTCTTAAATTTAATAGTTCTGAATTTATCGTTCGAAATCACCGCATTCATTAATAACAAATCAAAGCTAGTACCTTTGAAATCTTCTAAACTTAATTATGTTACCTTTAAATTAGCGCTGTACATTGAATTACTGGTAGGAGAGTTTTTCATGATGGATACTTTATTTTCTAAACATTCACTTTTGGAAATCATCATTTATGAAATCCTTCCATATAAGAAGTCGTTTTATTTTTGTCTTAAAATTAGAATATGCGATCTTTGCAGTACTCCACCGCGACAAGTGTGTTAGATTAAATGTGCTCATATATATCTGTTTGTAGGGACATTGCGTTTGTCTTTCACTGTACATAATTCATGAAAGTGTGGAGTTTGAAAAGGAGAAAAATTATAAAGGACTATCAAAAAATACGCAGATCAAGAAGAATGTGATGATTATCTTACCTTTAATCAGCGCTGGACGTTGGATTACCGATAGGATTTTTTTTTCATTACGGATCCTCTATTTTCTTAACATTCTCTTTTGGAAATTATAATTTGAGGCATTCTTCTATACAAAAAGTCGTTATACTTTTTTCTTAAGTAATACAAAATTTTGGGAAATTTGAAAATTGGGTGGATAGTGATTCTTACAACTTTGATATATTTGGATGCCACTGTGGATGTATTATAATCACTAGAAAGTTTAGCCCCTAAAACATGCTTTCGAGAAAATTGAATATAAAAATTTACCGGTGCTCCCGGTAAATTTTGATAAATTTCAAATAGCGCTTACTGCCGTACAATGGTAGCTGTGACCATGAAAATCTCAGAATATGTAGTTGTGATATATAATTTCCAAACGGGAATAGCTAATCGGTCGATCTTAGTCAAGAAACGTTGTTTCATAACTTAATTAATATCATGACCTTGAGAGGGAGCTATGCAACATAAGGAGTTTATTATTTACAACTTCATAACTGTAGACTCGATTTCAACCGCGACAACTATCACTGAATATTGTAGGGTCGCATAAGCTTCCAATAATGTTCATTTGAACCAAATTCATGACCCCATACCAAAACTTTGTATTACCTTTAAAATAAGTATCTGCGATCTAAGCGGTACTCCACCATGACAAGTGTGTTAGATTATTTTGCTCATAGCTGTGTGTAGGTACATTGCGTTTGTCTTTCACTGTACATTATTCATTAAAGTGTTGGGAAATCGGTTTGAAAAGGAGAAAAATGAATAAGGAATATCAAGAAGAAGACGCAGATCAACAAGAATGTGATGA